>JAFBJT010090298.1:20000-36126 GCA_016785325.1 Chascanopsetta lugubris
CCCAGCCTAGTCCCATGAGAGTCTCACACAGAGAGAGGGAACCATCGGAGGAGACACACCGGTGAGCTTTGTTTCTCTTCTTCTGCTTGTTGTGATGAAGCTGCTGAGACTCTCTCTCTCTCTCTCTCTCTCTCTCTCTCTCTCTCTCTCTCTCTCTCTGAGAGAAAAGTGTGTGTTCATGGTGATGATGGAGCTGACTTTGTCCTGCAGGGTCGACCATGGATCTGGCTCTGCTGCTGTGGGTGGTGCTGACATTAACAGAGAGGGTGTCAGCGCAAGGAGAGCAGTACAGCCGAGCAGTGGTGAGTGGATCATACATATTATGAATACAATATTATACACGTCTGACTCTCATATTGTAATAATCAACTTCCATCACAGTATGATGCAAACAATCATCTTAGACTTTTAGATTTTCATTTAATTACACCGAGGGAATTCTACATGTTATTCTGTGACTTTAATTACAAATCTGTTCATTTTTGATAATGCATTGTTTTTAGAAAAAAAAGGTTTTTTTTTTTTGCTGACACAGATATTTCCTTGACTCATGTGTCACAGAGGAAATGAGTGGGTGGCAAGTGGACATGTGGCATCATCTTGGTGACCCACAGCATTTAGAATCAAACGTTAAATGTTTGGAAACCCTTTGTTTAATCTGACAAGTTTTGCACGCCACCTGAGATAACTGAAACCAGATCCTGGCTTCAGAACAGATTATTTGCGTGTTACATTGTTGAGTGTTTCTTCCTCAAAAAGCCACATCGGTATTGTGAAACTCCGTGTTTATGAGAATCAGTGTGGGATGTGTTGTTAGAACCCAGCGTTTCACTTCTGCTTCTGTCCCTATGATTCTTTGCATCCTGAGAGATGTGGCATGTGTCGAAGGATGGTTTACAGAGGCTGGACGACAGACCGGCTGTCAGTTCTGCTTGACAAGAAACAAAACTTCCCTCTCCGTCCCCTGTTATTGGGTTCGGGTTAGAACGAGTTCACGTTGACATGAGAGGTGCACGGAGCTGAAAGCAGCGACGGTTGTTGGAGACCACAATACCTTCCTCAGGGTGCAGCTACAGTGTGAGGGTGGTGGCTGCGCGAGAGGAAGCACGGGTTTCTAAATGGCTTTGAAGAAACCGCCTGTTTCAGCACAGATGTGTGCTTAGTTCAGGCCACACCTGCTCTAAAGATGCAGTGTGTAAGATTTGGGTCATTTACACAACAATTACATACTGGGGTTTTGATTTGTTCATAATCACCTAAATGTTTNNNCCTGTAGAGAGGACGCACTCCTCATGTAAACAATAATGGGATTATTTAACAGTAATGTGAATTTGAATGAATTCATAATCACACAAAAACATTTCCATCTGTAATTGTTTGGTAATGTTTTCGAAACATTTGTAATACATGCGAAAAATGACTAAACTCTTACATACTGCACCTTTAATATAACCTCCAGCTGAATGCAACTTTGCTACGGCACTGGCATGTTACCACTGACAACATGTGGTATCTTTATGTGTCTTTGTTAGTGTGAAGCCTGGCATTGCTGCTGTTCACCAGTGAACTGAGATCTGGGCTGTAGCTTCACGCTGTAACTCTGAGGGAGTCTATGTGCATCAGTGAGGCGTGTCATGCTCTTTTTTAAACAAACTAAAACACCTGTGTGATTTATCGTATTTACACGTAAACATGTCATTTCTGTCTCTTCCGCTCTCTGTATCCACAGAAGAGTCCCGATGCGCGCACATACACAGACACGAGCGCGCTCGTTCACGCGAACACAGAGAGCGCGCATCGGAAAATTACAGTTCAGTTGTGATAATGTCCAGCGTTTCCTCTACCATTCTATTCTTTTCCCCCACCATAACGGCCCCCTGCCCCCTGGAGCATCAAGTTATATACATTTAATTAATTTTCTATATCGCGCCACTGTCACAACAGACGTAATTTAAGGTTACCTTTCATATAGAGCGTAGGTTATTTAACGCAGTTTAATTTCTCCTCAGCTCTCTCTCTCACACAGTGGAGTATACACACACAGACACAAGCGTGCTCGTTCACGTGAACACTCACCAGTGGACAGGGAGCGCTTCAGAAAATAATAAAGTTCCATTCTGATGATGACTGTTGCCATTCATTACCATGATTCCTCAAAGTGTTTGTTACAGGGGCGGAGGAGCAGTAAATAAGAATTTAGACGGAGCTCATTGGTGACTAGTGCTATTTTTGGAACCGGCCCACGGGCGACTCAGGTGGTCCCCGCGGGCAACGTGTTGGTGACCCCTGACCTAGACCATGTCCTTACATATGAAGATTAGCCGTTGTTTGTGTACATGCATGTGACAGGTTTCTCATGTGATATTTACCCGATCAAAAAGCGCGCCTTAGAATCAAATAGGGACGACTGTATCCCTAAATATATAATGCTTCATGAAGTATGGGACTTTTATATTCTTATTCTCTTCCTAATTCCTCAGTCTGGTATCCTTGGATGATGACAAGCCATTCGGAGCTGCCTCTGATGCAGGTAGTTACTGCCCCCCGTTGGCCCAAACACAGAAGTCATTTTTATCTAGGAAACATATCTTGTTTGTTTCTTCCTCAGTGCCACATTTTAGTTCTAAATTGATGATTCCTGGTTGAATTATTGTGTTTTGTCTTTCAGATCCCTCTCACAGCAGTGCTGGAGAAACCAATGACACTGGTGAGTGTGTGTGTGTGTGTGTGTGTGTGTTATGAGTATTTTTACAGAAACCACATAATGAGCGTTGGACACTTTCCATGCCAGCCCTTGTGTAAACTGTAGAGATGTGTACACTGTGATTCCTCCTGCTGACTTTGCACCAGATACCTGTCGGCTCTCTGATGGTTTAATCTCAGTGCACCTGAATGACGCCGCACCCACTCCAGTCGCCGTGAGCAAACCCGATGATGACCTTTTGCTCATGGCCTGTGATCTGACAGAGCCTCAGCTTCCAGCCCAGCTCCTGCTTCTTTCTCAAGGTGGAGACCTGGGTGACCTCTTGGGCTCTGGAAGCTTCCAGTCCAGCCTCTCAGATCTGCCTGTCGTTGGTAAACCAGCAGCCTCTCCACTGTCTCTTCCAATACTCTCTTCAAGCCGCTTGACTGGTTCTCCCTTTCTCTCCTTGATTTGGAGTCATCAGATTTCATCTTTTTTGCTCTTGGAAGTTTTTCCCTAGTTCCTGGATAGGCTTTGATTCCTTCAACTCGAGCGCTCGAGCATGTGCGTCTCTGCCGAGCCTGAATTTTTCAAGCTCAAACCTCTAAAGCCTTTCTTCTCTCTTTATCATTCTTCCTGATACACAACAAACTCGTGCGTGATGTATGCTTTTTGTTTAGCCTCTTTCTTTTCTCTCCACCTTCATCTCTCCAGGAGGTGGTCTGCTGTCCCACCCTGCCCAGACCGGCCTGAGACCGGAGGAGGAGGACAGTGAGCGGGGCGACATGGCCTTTCTCAAAGATCTCCTCAGCCCGGGTCCAGGAGCCTGTGATGAGTTCAGCAGAGAGTGGCAGGATGCATTTGGGGTGTTTGAGCCTCCTCCGGTTCCTCCTGCGGGGCCAGGGCCAATAAGTAGCGGTCAAGCCCCATGTCCACCCAGCCCGGCAGGCTTCCTGCCCTCCCAGCTGCTAGATCATAGTCTGAGTGCCTCGGGTAAGAGACGCTGCACCCTGCTTGAGAGCTGTGGACACTGCATAAAAGAATAACAAGGTGTCTCTCACTCGTGTGTTTAGGCTGGTCAACCCCACCTATGTTCAAAGCTCCACCTCTGCAAACGTCTCCTGGATCAAATCAAACACCCCAGGCGGCTCAGAGTTTAGCTTCAGAAGGTAAAGAATCACTTTTCTTTCCCAAGTCAATTGTATCACTTTATTATGAAACTGTGATTAAGGAGTTCAACTCAATATACCTTAATGAGGATTGTGTGCGATTTTGTGTGTGTGTGTGTGTGTGTGTGCGTGTAGCTGCTCCAGGTGGATCCAAAGACATGTCTGCCTGGTTCAACCTGTTTGCAGACCTGGACCCTCTTTCCAACCCAGACGCCATTGGTCGCTCTGCAGATGAGCTGCTCAATGCCTGAGGCTCGCGCTCTCTCTTTGTTGTGTGTCTGTGTGTTTGTATGTGCGTCTGTGTGTGTGTGTGTTCCAGTAATACATATAATTCCGTCCAAGGATTCCATAAGCATTTCATGCTAACACCCAAATATCTTTAACAGTGAAGCACATACACACACATATTTACATATCCGTTACAAGGAGACATGTGATGCATACACACAACTGCACATACACTTATTAATGTGACAAAGGAGAATGGTATTTTACACTGGAGAAAACAAAATGTGAGATGTTGAACCACACCACACAGAGACACTTTCAAGGACGTTTTTGTGCGTGTTACTTTTCACTTTTGGCTGTGAGAGAACGGTTCTAGTTTATCTTGGACGCCGCTGCGTTGCCTCTGTCCTACATTTATATTTGCGTTGTGTGGGTGTGTGTCCGTTTGCTGTGTGTGCAAATCAGAAGGGTCCCAGGATGTAAACTTCTATTTAATCAATTGTTGTTTGTAGTCGCACATGATGTCACACATGAAGGAAGTGCGTGTTTTTGCGTGTTGGACGGTGGTGACCGTTTTATCTCCCGTTCTGTCGGTCATCCAAATTTCACAATCACAAGTCCAAGGCCAAGAAAACATGTGAATTTCAAGTGTAATTTTGTTATAATTATCTGTTGAAGGATGTTTAAAGAAGTAGAAAGGGATTTAAGTATTTGTAGTGTTAGTTCTACGCCTCAGCTATAACCTATTTATTTTCAGATTCTGTCTCTATGGCAACACTAAATAATATAAATAACACTGTAGAAACACCTATTTTGAGCTGTGTGCAGAATATTTGCACAGAATGATTTTGGAAATATATGTTTGGTAAAAAGCTGAACACAGGATTGCTGTTACTACCTGATGAAATATATATTTCCAATTTATCGTGAATTCTCTTTGTTTGAGGGGAAAATATTTATGAATGTTCACTCAGTTTCCTTAAATGTATTTTTCACCTGAACTGTTGAGATGTCAAACCCTTAGTTGTGTATCAAACACCAGAGCTAAGGCAACCAGAGTGCATTATGGGAGGAGTTTCTTGATGTACAATCTGCACATCATTATTACTGTTACTATCTGCTTCTGTCTGTGTGGGGTCACAAGGGGAAACGACTGTCACCTCTTGTATGTTACTTTCTACTCTTGATTTACGACAAGAATGTATTTCACACATGCTTCAGTTAATTCAACTATGCCTTTTTATTTAGGACTGGAGGAGTTTAACAGATGAAAACTTGGCAGTTCTGTTTTTCCAATAAACCAGACGAGCAAACAAAGAATCACCATGTTGTCGACTTCTCTCGCGTCGAGCCTCGTTCCAAAATGCCGTGTATCCACTTTGAATTGGAAGTAAATAAATAAATAAATAAATTGGTCTCGTGACAAATTTGGATTTGTGTTTAGTTTCTGTAAACATGGTGGAACGCGGTGGACGTGATTGTTTTCTCGGCAAGTGGATATCTCATTTTGGAACCAGACTCCTTATGTAACAACAGCTTCTTTTGTTTTCTTGTCGGCTGCAACGAATGACGCCTCATGTCTACTGCTGCAGGTTTACATCATCCAGGATCTGCACTGTGTGAGGCCACACAAACAGCAGCTGTTGGTAGTGTAGACTTGTTAGTGTGCGCTGAGGAGGAGGTAAGTACATCTTCGCGTTTCCAATGCCGTTCACTACAACCTGAGATGGACCATGTGATCTATTCTTGATTTAAAATTCTCTGACTCCGGTCTGATAAATAAATACATAATCATTCACAATAATGAGACGTAGTAATTCACAGTACTCAGCAGGGGGGAGGGGGAGAGGGGTGAGGAGGGGGTTATATGATACAATAGTTGACTCATTCAGATACATATCTTTGTCAGCTGATAATACAAACACAGTGTGCCTCTATATTTACAGATCCGGTACATTCCTATCCCACCGTGGCAGGCACAGTCGAGTGGTAAATGACATATACAGGAGGCGGGCCCCCGCGAAGAGAGGTGTGTTGACACTGCACACGGCACGATCACATGACCACTGCATCCAAGAGAGAGGTGTTATTGAAACGTTTAACTCAATTAAAAGCTGTTTGCTTAATTACGCACATTTTACATTGACCGAAGATTAATATTAAAATATAGATTCATGTGATTTGCTTATGCACAATGCTAATCCACACTTGATGTAAGCTGTTCAGATTTTTTTTTTTTTTAAACCTTTCTCCTGTTTAAACACAGCACAATTCCTTTAGCATAGAACTAAATGAGTGATTATTTGGAGATGAAGACTTTTGACCTAATTTTTCACATTTTAAAACCACTTATCTTTAAACTACTGCCCGTCAAGACTCATTAAGGACCCGCAGGAACCCTGATTAACTCTAATCCAAGTAAAGCACTTGTCATTGATTGATGAATGAGGGCAGCACAGGCTGAGATGCACACAGACAGTGGTTGTGTGCTCTTTGTTTCTGGTTGTGTTTCTTGTGTTGTGAGGAAACGTACAGAGGAAGATGCTGGTGGTGGTGTTGTTCATATTTGCATATGTGTGACTGCGCCCTTAGTTTTAGCTGTGGATATGTGGCTGATTAACGGGAGCTCGGTCATCTCGTACAAACGTCTGCAGTGTCGCATTCGATTCCACTTGCCCTCTCCCCGCTCAGGGCCCGGTACAGCCAGCGGCGGCCTGTCCTGGTGTGGAACGAGGCCCCTCTGGACACATTTCACAACAACACAAGTTTGAGCAGGACAGACGGAAATCGGCTTTACAGTGACGGTGAGGGAAAGTAACAAAAGAGAGCAAGAGAGAAAAGAGAGGAGGGGGAAAGAAAGAGGGAACAGAAGGGGGGCTGATCATGACGGTGCTAGAGTAAGAAAAAAAGACACTGTGAGCAAAGGCTGGCGCTTGGGAAGCAGACATAGGTGGAACACGCTGCAAGAATCATAGCCCTGGCCTGTGTTTCCCATAGATACACACACCGGCCAGCAGGGGGCGTGGGTCGCTGCTACAGGGTGGTAGAGCAAAGGCATCAGCTTGTACCGGTTTCACTGGCTGATTCAAGAACAGAAGAGATGTCACAGGTGGTTTAAAGGCCGCGTGGAGAATCTGCCTCCTCGCTTTTATGTTCTAAAGCCCGGTGCTGTTCAGCTGTGTGTATCTATGGCCACCGTAGTGTTTCAGATCACGTCTGATGATAAAGATCAAACACGATCGCAGCACTAAGCTGGTTCAGGGGAAACTCGAGCGATCTAAAAAAATCAGGCACATTATTTCAATTTGAACTTTCCTCCTCACGACCCTTCAGGTTTTGCTACGATAGATCCGGCAGCACCAGAATTAGCCTCTGTGGTCAATCTCTTGGTCGCCAAGGAAACCAGCAGCCTTTTGTTTCGCAATGGAAGGCATTATTTCATATCAAGAGAAATAACTACAGATAGAAAAAGAGATATGTCCGTGGAAAGGCGCTATGGTATAATACGATGAAATCAAAGAGTCCGTCCTTTTTTTTTGTTCTTTTTTTTTTTTTTTAACCCTTTTTCTCCCAGAAGAACAGGAACATAACCAGCACTAAAGGTAGAAGAAAGCGATGAAATGTTGACTGCAGACATCTGCAGAGCGCTGCAGGGCTCTCACGTTGTAGTTGTTTGAGGAGGAGAGGCAGTGGGAAGCACTTTTTCAACAAGATAAGGACATCAGAGAGAGCGTAGCTGGCATGCTGAAGGCATTTGGAGCAGAAAGGTTGTTTTCCTAGTTTCAAATGTTGTCTGATTTTGTCGGGGGGAGGGCTGGTGGTGGGTTGGAGGGGGGAGGGTGGGGGGGCGTTGCTTGCTTTGGGGCGACTTGAGAACCTGGTCAGAAACTCTCGGGCTCCTCTAGGAGGCAGGGCTGGGTGGACAGAGGCACGAGGGACGGGGACAGGCTTCGCAGACCCACCCCGGAGCGAAAGCTGAGGTCGGGGGCGGGTAGTAAGGGCTTGAGGATGCTGACGAGGCAGAAGGCAGAGCCGCTGTTGGGGATGAAGTTGACCTTGTTGCGGTCGGGACACAGGAAGGGCGGGATCACCTGCAGAGGTTTGGGCCTGGAGACATGAGCAGGGAGAGATTTTCACGTTTTTTTCCCAAAAATTCAAACCCGAGCTCCAGGCAAATCAGGTCTGCAGACCTGCAGCGTGAACAGTGCAGGTTCTGTTGTTGCGTTACTCACATGGACTCCTCTATCACTTTGACCTTCTCGCAGCCCTCTGGTGGTTCCCTCTTGAACATGTAGCTGTTGTTGGGTCTGGGAGAGGCGGCGTACTTGGGCAGCGGTGAGTAGGGGCCCAGCTCTGAGGACCATAATGAGCAGAAATGACGTTAGGGCAAGTGCAATTCGCTGAGAGGTGAGAGGAGTGAGACGCCGGCGCGCACCCCCACCTTTGTCCTCATAGGGGCTGCCCCCACTGGTGTCGTTGAGGACGGTGAGGTAGGAGGGCGAGATGGAGTCGGGGCGGCTGCTGCAGTTGCTGTGGTTCCCGCTCAGGCCGCCCCCCGAGGGCGTCTGTGTGTCGATGCTGCGGGTGCTGCTGCTGCGTTGCTGTGGGGGGTTGGGTGGGGGTGCGCGGTGCCCATCTGGAACGTCCTGCGGCTGCACACATTCGCAAATTAGGTCAAAATCAGTACATTGCATAAGCGGCTTAGTCGCTTGAGCGTGGCGATGTGTGAGGTTTCAAACTCACAACGATCGTCTCGTCCTTCTCGGGGGTGTCTCGGATGATGATGCGCTCTATCTCCTGGTTGAGACCCTCCACACTGTTGCGGAAGCGAGGGGCTGATGACTTGGATATAGGGATGGGGATCAGGATGGTCTTGGGCATAGGTGACTGCAAGACACACAGATGTGGCACAGTGAACACACACAGGAGGAGCTAAAGCTGCGCCATTAATATTCATAAAGCATAAATGCTGAAACACGTGGCAGGGACACACACACACACGCACACACACACACTTCTGCACACTCGTCTCTATTGATCACCTGCGACTGGATGATAGTGTGGCTGCCATTGAACGGGGACTTGCGCTCTTTGTCCCTGCGATGGCGGCTGCTGCGTTTGCTGCGCTGAAGCTGCTGACGCAATTTGGCAATCTGGAGAGAGAGCGAGGGAAAGAGAGAGAGAGAGAGAAGAGCACTGTAATGCATATGTATAACAGAATCCACGGTGGTGCACTCAGTGAAGACTTAAGGAGTGTTAATGACAGTATGGAGGAAAAAGTCAAATTGTTCATGCATAAACACGCACACACATTTATACAAGTGTGTCTCTCTCCAGCTGGTTGTTTATGTTGGCATAAAATACTGACCTCCTTGAGCTGGTCTGTGCTCCCACAGGAGGCTGAGCGTTTGTGAGAGCCCCTCCTCCTCTCATCTACCCAGGCCCTGGGGGTCTGAGACACACACACACACACACACACAAACACACACACACTAGTTAGAGCAGAATGCATGATACATGAGCGGAATGGAAAACAACAGAAAAATCCGAACCAGTATCAAACTTCCATGTGAAGGGCTTAACAAGTACTGAGTCAGTGCAGGGCAATAACAGATCCGATGTCCCAAGGCGACATCACTAAGCGTGATCTGCTCTGTTTTCCTGATCTGTCGTCAAACATCCTGCGGCTAACACGTCTGACCTGAGCTGGGTTTAAAGTCCAGCGCTGGTTGACAGTCAAGAGACAACACAGTGGGATGATGCAACTGTCTGCAACTGCTCTCTTTGCATTGATTGTATGCAGCAGTGCACAACACTGCATCCTGCATGTGTTCACAACAGCTTTCTATGGTGCAGTGGCAGAAGACATATTTCCAGGAACTTTAAAAAAAAAATGAAAAAAAACCATTTCACACGCATGTTTTAAAAAAAGATCTAAATCCTCACCTGCGTCGCTTTGTCCCTCATGTAGGGAACGTGTTGGTGCTGGCTGTCGTCCTGAGGCCAGGGACCTGTCAGGTGAGAGCCAGCGAGCGCGCCCTGTGAGGGCCACAGCTGGACGCGATGGCGGGGGACCGAGAGGAGAATGAGGAGCAGGGAGCGTGGAGAGGGAGCGGGGGGCCGAGCGGAGGACGCCACAGGGCAAGGAGGACGACCACAGAGAGAGAGATGAGGTGGGTGAAGGCCACTGAGACAGTCTGAGGAGAGAGAGAGAGAGAGAGAGAGCTTGGCTTTGCCTTTAGATGTAAACAACTCGGCACTTGGTAAACACATAAACAAATCAACAGACACACAGTTGGCTTGCAGGATAAGCTCAGGGCTGTCTAGGTTTGTGTGTGTGTGTGTGTGTGTGTGTGTGTGTGTGTGTGTGTGTGTGTGTGTGTGTGTGTGTGTGTGTGTGTGTGTGTGTGTGTGTGTGTGTGTGATGCCAGATTGATGTTAATCCGTCCCGCATTGGGTAGAGCGGATGTGCCTTCGTCTATAACCCACACAGCCCCCTGGGTTAATGGCATTAAAGGAGCTTAAAGGGGTGCAGGGCGTGTGAGTGGTGGGGGGTGGGGGTCACTGGGGGCAGGTGCCTGACTTTGACCGTGTGACCCCAATTCAGTGCTGCTGCGGGGGCTGCATGCTGAGGCTCACTGCAGGGGTCCACCAGTGGATCAACTGCCAACATCAGCAAACTCAGAACTACAAGTTATTATATTATATTTTATTGTAGTATATTCTCTATGAGCAATGATCTGTCTTGGAAGAGAATGTAATTGCTGCTCGAGAGTCTTTTTTAACATCAATAATTAAAATGTAAAACATAAGAGGAATGCAACAATAATAATATTCTTATAAATGTGCCTTTTCTTAACACTCAGGCTGTTTTTAATGGAAACCATAAATCCAGCCAGTCCCCTGAATAAAAATCCTGCAGATGCAGCACGTGTGTTATTAACACACAGCGCTGACTGGCAGAGCTGACGGCTCCTGGAGCTAAATTTGGCAGGGGCCTTGACCAGCGCACATCACTGTTGCTAGGGAACGGTGCCGAGTGATCTCCACTGACACACAACGGCACTTGTGTGAGTGAGCGAGTAAACATGGATTGTGAGCCATCGGCAGTCTGAACGCCCGGCTCTCTCTCTCTCTCTCTCTCTCTCTCTCTGTATTTTGACGGCTGCTGTTCCTGTCTCGTCTATGCCCACGATTCAGCAGCCCACCACATCACTGCAGGCTGCTTGTGATGCTATTAGTCGCCGTGGTTACATACAGCAGAGTGTATTCCTCCACTTTACATGGATTCCACAATATTGACACGCAGAGACGTTGCATGGCAGCTTCTTGGGTTTCGGTGGGATTTGAAAATAAAGAGGTGGAGCTACGGTATTCCCATCATGATGTCATAGACTATGTTATTGATCTGCTGCAGGTTAAAGTCGTGGCTCAAACACTCACTCAGACTCACTCAACATAAATGGATATTTGTATCAATAATAATATCAGGAAAAACCACCACATGCCTCCATATAGTGTTTATGCATAGTGCAAACAAGGTGAGGAGGCAATAACATAACAGCATGATTAATATGATTGATCTCAGACTTATGAAATTACTTTAAATGTTTATTTGAATGATCAATGAGCAGCAATTAAAATTAAATATGTTATGTGTGTTAAGTTAAATGTAATATGTGTTATATAAGATAATAACACCTGAATATGATGATCAGTGTTTCCTTGACTCTAGAATGAGCCCTTTAAAATCATTCCTCTACATGGAGGCGGCCATGTTGGAACACCATGTTTTACAGTGGCTCAGAATGGACAAACTAAACACACTTTGAGTTTCAATGATCTGAACTGAAGGCTGCCATGTACACCACTAGATATCACCAAATCGGACACACTGGACCTTTAAAATCTACAACCTTTACTCAACTCTGAATATAAAAATACAATTGGAAACCTTTATTTGACCCAAAAAAAATAAATGATTCATTATTTCAGCTGCTGTTTACACATTTGCCCCCATTTGTAAATAGTGCACTATAAATGCAATAGAATAGAGATGAAAGGGGAGAGAAAGAGGGGAGATGCAATAATCTATATTAAAAATGTACTATTACTTTCATAAATACTGAATGAAGTCAACAATGCACTGGGTAGGAATACTGCTGAGTGTGGGTCAGATGTGGCAGCAGCAGCATGTTGTGGTGCAGAATGTAGGCCAAACGTGTTTACAATGGCAACCACACAACACCAGCTTTATCACAACACAACATGGACCAACACACGTCGGGAGGATCGGACACGGTGATGGTGATGTGTGATCTTGTGTGGGATTGTGAGATGCGGGAGTGGGGGTGCTCGGCTCACCTGCAGGAACACCTCCAGGAGCCCCGGGCCCCTGTGGATGTTGACCGAGGATGCTGCCAGCCGAAACGGGGAGAAGGCACCGGGGGATGCGGCTACAAGCGAGGGGGGAACTCCTCGGATGGATCCACAACCATGCACGTCATAAGGAGAGCAGCGAGGCGGGCTCCGGGGGTGGCGGGATGGGCGTTGCTGTGGCTCCTCCTGGTCGTCGTGGATGGATGTTTTTCTCCCCGGTTGATGCGGCACGACACGACGGAGCGAGGCGCGCACACATACACATCGACCCGGGCGCTCTTCGCTTGGAGGAAGTAAAAGAAGAGATGTGAGGGAAATGTTTAAAAAATACACGGAGATAAAGTTCGAGTCTTGAAATAAGCAAACAACAGAGAGGAGAGACAGAAAGAATAGGAGAAGAAGAAGAGAAGAAGAAGAAGAAGAAGACGGCGGTGATGCTGGGTTAGCCTCGGTTGACACGACAGGAGAGGGACCAGTGGTAAGTCAGATGTAATCAGCAGGTATTTTTCCGGTTGTGTCCTTCAAAATAAAATACCTCTCCTGGTTTCATGCAGTTCTCAAAGTCCAAGTTTAAAGTGAATTGTCTTCTAAATTAGTTGGAAAAACCTTTGAACTTATATGTTGATGGTTATGGTTTATTATTGTACCTACTTAATATTCAGAATTTCTGTTGTAGATTTACAAATCATAAATTTTCAGATAGATGGATAAATATATAGACAGATGTGTTGATAAATACGTGTACTTTATTGCTCCTCTAACTGTACAATTTCCTTGTTATAACTGCAGATTAAAAGCAGACAACATACTTTATAGATACAGAGATAGTATGAATATGTAGGTGAAAAATGTCACGATCTAAGTGTGTGTAATATTTAGGTATGTGTGATATAATCAGTAAATAGAAAAAATATGCAAAGTAATATCACATAGAAAATATCTAGAAATGTTAAAAATAATACCTCTGTTTTTCTATTTTTATCATTGTCATTATTATTGTTGTAATTATTATTGTTAAGATTGCCATTATGATTTTTGATAGTACTATTTTATTTATTTGTATGATTATTATTTTTGATTGAAGACTCAGAACCACTCAATTTCCGGTCTGCTACTCGTTCCTAGTTGTAGCACACTTGACGCAGCGCTGTGACGTAGCGTGCGTGTCTCTTGCTGATGCTGCAGTTGCTAGGGCGAGTTGAGCAGACGGAAGGCGAAGAGGGGAAAACGGGCAGCTATTTGGGAATGTCTTCACCGCGTGGCTGTTGATGTCAACTGCAGGGGTGAATACGAGAGTCAACACGGCAACGGGCTGCGTTCAGGGGAAACCAGGGAACAGCAGATATCCGACGTAAATATTCAACGGTCTTGAACATTTAACACAAGTGTCATGTAACATTCCTCATTGATCATCAAAACGTATGAACCATAATAGTCAAAATAGCTGAAACTCCGCCCCCATAATAACAGCTATAATTCACATGTACTTTTGCGTTTATGCCCCAGAGCTGTGTCCTCTGTTCTCATTAATTCACTCGACAGGGCAGAATTCATTTGGATTATGTGAGCGGCCTGATAAAGGTGCAGCATATAAGGTTAACTCGAGAGGTGGAATTTGAAAATCAAGTATTTATTTAATTTTTTGTGTCAATGAAATCATAAAAACAAATGGAAATAATGTCACCTTAAGTCCACACACTGAACCTTGAATTTGATATTTTGGCATTTAGTTTTTAGATGTATATATGTCCTCAACTCAATCAGAATTGTATTGTATTTTATTAGATACATTATTCATTTTCTACAATCAATGTTAACAGCCAATCAGGAGCATTGTATTTAGTTGTACCCATGACATAAATATTATAGAATAAAAAATTACTTCATATTTAAATGCTACATTAATATTCAAATCTAATCAAATTATATTTATATATCCCACATTCACAAATCACAGTTTTTCTCACGGGGCTTTACAGGGTGGGTGACCTGCTCTATCCTTAGACCCTCAGCCTATTATAATCGGTAATGATATTGTAATAATTAGTATAATTGCCATTGTTGTTATCATTATTATTCAGTATCAAATTGGACAGTATCTATTAATTGTATCCATCTGTAAACACCATTTATGTCATGGTCATTTGTCGCCTGCTTGTGGTTCATTTCAAATACTTTTTTTTTGGCAGTTTATGGAGATTTTGCATAAAAGTGGGTATTTACCCCGTCTGGCTGTTTGCCCAATGGCATTGCACATCCACAGCATTTGAGATTGACCATCAGATGGCGCCATACAGAATACGTCTTATCGACCACAGGGAGAACATTTATCGCCCTGTAGTGGTTGCAAAATCTGCCAACAAATAAAAATAGCAATGCTGATTTTTTTTTTAAAGATATTCATCATATAAGACAATTGTATACAATTTTGAATTATACAAAATATACATTATTGATAAGATTTAATATAATTTGTATTTACCATTTCGTGGACCAGACAAAATACCCAATTCAATCAATTACATATTGGAATGATATTTTAATTCTACATAATCTGTTTGTTTGATGAATCTGTGATGAAAAAATATTGTATCCATTCAGGACCTGCATTTAAAATAACTGGGACAAACTGTCAACATCTAATTATAGGTTCAACTTGTCTATTTTTGAAAAGTCCAATACGTGACATTTACATTATTTCCCTTTTGATTTGGAAGAAAAGAAATATAGTTGTTTTCTGGTTTTCGCTGTAATGTGCACTCCAATCCACCGGAGGGCGACATAAGTCTTGAAGCTGGTTTGCCAGCCACAATCCAACCTCGGAGGAGAAGAACAAAACCGGATGTTAACCCGGTGTTGGTAGCAGCCTCGGTGTAAACACAGGAATGAACCAAGTGCTTTTTCTTGCACCAGTTGCTCTGTAAATATTCCGTAATAGATCATGTTGCTCTTCGCAGCCGTGTGGTTTATATCAGCTGCGTCAGAGGAAGTCTACATGTCACTAAACCTTACAACATGAACCTTTGATCAAATTAGATCAGCTCATGGAAGTTAAATAGATCTTTCTTTGAGCTTAAGTCAACGAGTGTCCTCACAAGTAAAGAAACAGGTGGATAGAAAGGTGTGAAAAGGGCGAGAGACATTGTCTTTCTATTACTGAGGGAAAAATCAATACTGGGTGACTCCCTTTAATCTCCTCCCTCACTGATACATTCCCAATGTGTCTCGAGATAGATAGGTCTCTGTCGCTCCAGCACACCAAGTGCTACACTTTGACACAAACTTTTTTTACCCCTCTATTCTTGTGGGGACTTTTTGGGTGCATTTTTTGGACTTTTCAGAAAGGCGTGTATGTATGTATATATGTGTATATATATATATATATGTGTGTGTATATATGTATGTGTGTGTGTGTATGTGTGTGATATGATGGTTTATGTGAGATATTTTCATATAATGAATATCCTTGTTTCCTTGAATATCATTATCATTATTTCTTTATCATTATTTGTATTAGTATCCTCACCACTATTATCATTCAGTGCTTTATTTATGTATTCATTTATTTATTTGTTTAATCTATCTTTGTATCCTATATTTTAGACTGCCAAACACCATTAATCATCTGTCATGGTCATTTGTCGCCCTCTTACGGTCGATAAGACGT
>JAFBJT010090304.1:0-33659 GCA_016785325.1 Chascanopsetta lugubris
ACGATTGTGCGTGTGTTTGTGTGTGTGTGTGAATATGAGGATGATGATGATGTTGATTACTGTGTTTCATTCTTGTTTACATAATGTGGATATGAATTCGCGTATGTGTCCATCATATATACATCTATAGTATATGCACATGTGGATACGATATAAATAGAGAGAGAGAGAGAGAGAGAGAGAGAGAGAGAGGGTTGTATTTTTACTACCATCATCCATTTCTGCTGAAACACCACTATTCTATTCTATTCAAGCGTTGTAGCAGCATCGGAATGATTGAGTCTATAGACAGATTCAGTCTGTATGGGTGAAAAACATCCACATAACTCTGAGTCTGAGTTCAGGGTTAAACTGATCATCAGTGTGTTGTCAGCTCTCTTCACCTCACCGGCTGTGTCTTTATCAGACTGTGACCCATGTGGACGGATCGATGACAGGAATCAGAGCAGAGTCAATAAAACCTTTTCATACGTCCACACTTCAACTCTGAAGCCAATGATGAAAGAACATACACTGATGTGTTTGTGTGTGTGTGTGTGTGTGTGTGTGTGTGTGTGTGTTACACACAGGACACAGTGTGATGTTGGTGTAAGGAGAAAATGAATGTTCCTTCCAAAGGATCAATACACTTCAGAGTCACCTCCTTTGTATTTGCCACATGAACAGTGTGTCAGATGTTTTATTTTTCCCCATTAACCTTAAATGGGCCCATTGATGTATATTTACATGAGGAGGGGGTCCTCTCTACGGGGGCCGCCATATTTTTACAGTAGCCCAGAGTGGACGTACTAAACATCTTTTGAGTTTCAATGACAACAGAAGTCGACCATATGTTCTCCTGCATGTTCAGAAGGGTGAGGCTGAGGTGATGGATGCAACATGCAGATTCACCTCTGGATGTCACTGAAGCGAACACACTGCACCTTTAAGAAGGATGATTTGCACCACAAATGCAACAACGGGACACACCCAATTACAGAATGAACCCTGAATCTGACACCATGGCAACCGTTAAGTCTCCATCCCTGTGTGAGTGCAGCTCTACATGACAGGAGCAGCTCAGGTTAGGACGGCTGCTCTGTCGGGTGACATCACCACAGCTCATTTCTCTCCGTCAGGCTGATGAGCTCATCCACGGACCCTCTGAAGACACAACACTCATGTGTGGAGCCCCCAGCTGACCCCATGCACAGACAGAGACACCGCCACGGTCAGTCTGCCAGCAGCAGCAGCAGCAGCAGCAGCAGCAGCAGCAGCAGCAGCAGCAGGGGTAATGCACGTGGGGCCGTGACTCACTCACTCACACGCTTTACCAAAGACACACAAAGAGGTTGTGTAATTGTGTGTGTGTGTGTGTGTGTTTTCTAACAGAACAGGCCCGACTCTGAACGTGTCGCCCGACAGGACGTCAGTGTCACTCGCCCAGCAGCCGTGTCCTGCTAATGTTTGCACGGAGTGACAGCTACATCCTCGGCAGCCCCACACTGGGTCTCTGCATGGCAATCAGACAGAGGGAGGGGGAGAGAGAGAGAGAGAGAGAGAGAGAGAGAGAGAGAGAGAGAGAGAGAGAGAGAGAGAGAGAGAGAGAGAGAGAGAGAGAGAGAGAGCAATCTCAAGTTAGGGAATGGAAATGTTGCCCCATTAGGGCAACGTTGTGTGTCTAATAATATCCCCTCATTGCTGTGAATCAGATTCTGACAAATACAGATTTTTGATGCCTGGTGTCATGAATAAATGATTTCCTCCTCATTTTAAGTTTGAGTGCACATGGGGGTGCGGGGAGCGGGGTGAGGGGTGAGGGGGGCGGGGCCACACAGGAGAGGAGGGCGCCTGATTGACAGAGACGTGTAAAGGAGACTCAACTCCAAGATTCAGGAGTGGTTTGAATGAGTATACAGATGCAGATGCCACTCAGCACACTGCAGCTCCTGTGTGTGTGTGTGTGTGTGTGTGTGTGTGTGTCTAATCTGAATGATCTTCACTTCCACATCTCAGGCAAGTTTTCATCTCATCACTGACCTGCCGTGTTTGCTCTGTGATCATAAATCAAACAGTGGCTCTCACATCACCTCCTAAGGTTTCTAGCTGTTAAAGGTGCAGTGTGTAAGATTTGGTGACATCGAGTGGTGAAGTTGCATGTTGCATCCATCACCTCACCCTCACCTCCTGAGCATGCAGGAGAACCTATGGTCGACTATGGTAGTTGTCATTAAAGCTCAAAAGATGTTTAGTCTGTCCACTCTGGGCTACTGTAAAACATGGCGGCCGCCGTAGAGAAGAAAAAATGTCGTAACCAACTGGAAAAATCCGGAATCACTCTATAGATGGACAGTGGAAACAAATGTGCAAATTAAGTTACATTTAATTATAACTAATAATAATAATAATAATAATACATTTAAATAATATGGACTGATGGATAAAGAGTGAAAATAGACGATTATATAGCTTATAAAGTAATAAACTAAGCAGAGACGCATCAGTGTGGAGGAAAATCTACAGCAAAATCAACTAGGAAATATCTGGTTTCACTCAAAACTGATGTCAGGGACATGTTTGTTTAATAGGAAAAACAAGCTCATAGTAATGAGGATGGTGAGTGAAGCACTTCCTCTGATCTGACTGAGCCGTGTGAGGACCTGATTAAATGAAAATAAATAGGAAATACAGAAGCTGTGTAACACTCCAGATAAATGAAATATCTGGCGGCGGAGAGCATGAGAGTGAAATGTGTAAAGTCAACACCGTCTCTACTCGAAGGAGGTGAGACAGCAGATGAAAAGGATTTTATAAATACAATTAACTCCAGCGCCCAACTTCCCTCTTTGTGAGCGGCGCTCGTCACAGGCTAAACGGATGATCGCACTTTGATGGCAAAATATTAATAGAGAGTAAATCAGCGCGTTGGGGGAATCGTACACTTTAGAGACGATAACACAGGAAGCTTAAGGGCAGAGCGGATTGGAAACGTGTGGGGTTTATTTATATGGGTGGTGCGGATGAATCGGATCCTCGGGCTCGGTGGGTTGATGAGCTCCGGGTTTGTTCTCCTCTCTCCATTATGCTCCATTTCCCTGTCGATATTATTCCACTTCTGCGTCTTTGGTGTTTGAGCACCAAGCTTTGGGAGCGACTCCGTGTTCACAAATACTGATCTGCCACACGACAAAGGGGATTCTCAGTCAGACGGTGATCTCCGTCAGTCCGCCAAGGTCCAGTGTGCGGCTAAAAATGGCACTTCAGCCCCCAAAATGGCCGACTTCCGGTTCGTTCGGCCGAGAGAATTTTTGTCTTTTCTCAAAGTGACATATATACGCAGTACCGGGGCTGACTTATGGGGGGCGCTATAATTGAAATGTGTTGAAGAATTCAAACATTTTCACCACTCTCGGTGTACATTCCAAAATCAAACGTTTTCAAATATAAGGCCTCCAAAAAAGCGTTGAATCCATCCAAATAATGATGTAATAAGAAGAATTCCTTCAATTGATCAGATTCTGAACATTTTTTCTTCATTCATTGCACAGAATTATGTCTAACTTTAAAAGGGACAGTGTGGGAGATTTTCTATGAGCATAATTTGAGATGTTGAACATGTTCTTCTATTTGGGTCGCAGCTCATTATTAAAGGTGCAGTGTGTAAAATGAGGTAATCTAGTAGTGAAGTTGCATGTTGTATCCATCACTTCATTCTTCTGATCAGGCAGGAGAACCAAAGGTAGACTTCAGTTGTCATTAAAGCTCAACAGATGTTTAGTGTGTCTACTCTGGGCTACTGTGGAAACATGGCGGCCCCCATAGAGAGGAGCCGCTCCTCATGTAAATACACATTCATGGGCTCTTTTGAGGGTATTAGGAACCAAAGTACATTTTGGTGATTATGAAAATTGTTTTTTTTCTACCAATAGGAGAGACAAAAATGACCAAAATCTTACACACTGCACCTTTAAAGGGTGATGGCGGATCCCAAACCAGTTGAGAACCACTGTTCTAAACAATCCACCAACACGTTCTGGTCAATACTCCCCATGGTTCACAGTGAGGAACACAGCCTCCTCATCTGTGTGGAAGAGGGAAACAATGGCTGTGGTTGTCGCTGAAGGAGAAACGTTGGGCTCTGATGTGGGTTAATGGTCGGGATTAGATTAGATTAGATTTCTGCGCAGGTAGAATGAGGTGAACGACTGTTGGAAGGAGCTCAGGACGGTCCCTACTGACTGAGATATGCAATGAAGTGATTGGATCCTGATGACGAGGAACATCCTCAGAGGGCTCATCACAAATCTCTCCACATTTACTTCTTGTCAACGTTTTCAAAGCGTCTGCTGACTGGATGTGTTCAGTCCAATCGATTCGCCCGCGGCCGCTGATCAATCTGGGGCTAAAGTGCTCCGCGGGTTTCCCTCTTCATCATTTCCAGCAGCAGCAGCAGCAGCAGCAGCGGCGGCCAACGAGTCGCCGTCTGAGGAAAAACAATCAGCCCACAGGGATCAGAGCCATTTCAGATTCTTTTTTAAGTGTGAATAAAAGACAGTGGAGTTGTCTCTTTGTTCGTGTTTAACAGCGGGAGTGTTTGCCGAGTTGGACGGGGACCTCACGCAGATACAGCAGCTGGCTCCAGTCCCCGAACACACAAGAATAACAACGCCAGTCTCTCGTGAGTGTTCTTTAATATCAGTGAAGACTTAAAACCTCTGCTTCCACTTCCCAAAAAATCTGTGTGGCAAACACACCGATTCAGATCTGTGCACACACACATACACACACGCGCACACACACACACACACACACACACACACAGCCTGATGCCTAGAGAACACAGTAAGGCCACGTCACTATTTGCACAAAGACAGTCGACGTGCTTGTGAGAGAGCTCGTCGTAAATCTACAAATAATGAAGAGGATGAAAAGCCGACGAAAATAATTTACAACACAGAGCGATGTAAAGCGGCCGTCTTTACAATACCATCAAATATCCCTTTGTCAGAGCACCGGTAAAACGACAAAGTACTCCAGTGTGATTCTGTACACCATGACCTGCTAGTTGCACACGGTCCCTTAAAACATCCCTGATGAAACCAATTCAAAGATGTTTGGAAGTGATTCCATGGTGCAAACAGCGGCGGTACGCTACGGCTAAAAGTCCTTGAATGCATCTGAAGCTGCCAATGGTTTGTTATGTTGATACTTTGTCCAAGTCAAAAGGAAAATACCAGCAATTTCCAACCTTTTCAAACATACATGTGTGAATGGCACTTACATTAATGTCTAATTGGGTCCTGTAGAGCAGCTGTGTCTACACTGATGTGAGGAGCCGCTCCTCTGCCTGCATGAGCTGTCACTTTACCCATTATGGCTCCACTCTGAAAAGCTGGTGAGCTTCGGATTGACGAGAGCTTTCAACTCGCACAGTTTGTTAGATCTGATGTTATTTACAGGTGCAGTCCATAAGATTTGGTGACATCCAGAGGTGAAGTTGCATGTTGTATCCATCACCTCACTCACCTATGGAGACTTCAGTTGTCATTAAAGCTCAATAGATGTTTAGTACGTCCACTCTGGGCTGCTGTAAAAACAGGAGGAGC
The DNA here is from genome assembly GCA_016785325.1 of Chascanopsetta lugubris. NCBI lineage: Eukaryota > Metazoa > Chordata > Actinopteri > Pleuronectiformes > Bothidae > Chascanopsetta > Chascanopsetta lugubris. Next base: position 5,586 of record JAFBJT010090304.1, read on the forward strand.
CACTCATGTAAATATACGTTAATGGGCTCATTTAAGGGTAAAGGAAAACAATAATATATCAAGGTGATTGTGAAAAAGTCAGTATGAAATTGTTTTGTAATATTTGTCATATTTTACATGTGGCAAAAATGACCCAAATCTTACACACTGCACCTTTAAACAAAGACAAAGAGCAAGAGTTTCCAAGAGGCCACAGTCTCTCCCCAACTTCTGTCTTTGTTTGTCCTCAATTTGAAAGAGGCAGAGACAGGGTACACACTGCCACTAGGTGGGGCTAGCGAGGCGCTGTGGGTCTGCACAACACAACCAACAGCTCTGCAGCTGCCTAAGCTCCCAACCCCCCCCCCCACCCCTCTCTCTCTCTCTTTCTGTCTCCAGCTGCTGACATGACAACACTGAACTGTCCGTAACGTAAAATGAAAAACTTTACATTCATTTGCACTCCTTCAAAATGAACTTATTTAGAGGTCATGTGGGGTCAGTCCTTCTTTGTCAAAACTTAAAGTGCCTAAATTAATATTCAGGGATTTGCTCGTAAAACAGACTCATGTGGACGTCTTGCGTCGCTGCAATAAGACTAAGACAGAAATGTGAGTGAGAGAGAGAAGTGAAGAGAGCGGTTCACATTTAATGAGAGGAGCAGTTATGGCTGAGTAGTTTTCTTATATGGCCCCTGCTGATGGAGCTTTTGACTTCAGTGGCCGTCCCTGCTTCAGTCAGGGTTGATTTTTAAGGCCTATAATACGACCATGGCCAAATAATGAAGGAGTTTAATCTTTTGAAAAGAGAAGGCCTTGGAGTTTTATTTTACATTCCGGTCATTCCTGCTCGACTGGGCTGCAGTAAAGTACAAAATAAGTTTTTAGAACTTGAAGCAGAAACACAAATGACTGAAACAGGACTTTTAGTGGCCATTTCCTGTCTGACTGTCACACTCGCACCACAACGTTACACGGCAGCCACTGCTCCTCTTATCTACTGGACCCGATGTTTGTCCACGTGCCATTACGTTACACGTCCATATTTAGAAATCTAGGGACCGGAATTCCTATTTTTAAAACCTGCACTAGAACCTCGCGTTTTTCCCAACAGAAAATCACACAACCGGAAAAACATTTCTCTTTAGTATTTGAACGAAGCTACGGAAAGTGTGGTAGAACCAGTGCTGAGTGCAGTTTTACCCACGGTGCCATGTGGTGCGTGCGGTGTAAGCCAGACTTAGTGACCCCAGGGACAACCGCAGGGGTCTCCGCAGCTCCTCCTCCTGTCCCACAGGACGTGCAGCTCCTCTGCCGTGTGCTGGGGTGACGACAACATGTCCACGTAACACTCCTTCTCACACAGCCAGCCAGGGTCCTGCAGACAGCAGGGGAGGGTGAGCGTGTTAACATGGATGTGGTCATTAGTCAAACATTAGTTCAGGTCAGACTCAGGTTAAACTGTGAACACGCGGCTTTGATACGCTCTCACTGAGCCACACGCTACGAGACCGGCCAACACAATGATGCTGCTGAACTGGGCGAATACGTCAAAGAAAAAAATCTAGGCTAATGTCATATACACACAGTATATACACAGATTAAAGGTGCAGTGTGTAAGATCTAGAGCTGTTGTATCCATCACCTTCAGCCTCACCCTTCTCATCATGCAGGAGATGGGAGACTTCCGTTATTAAAACTCAAAAGATGTTTAGTACCTCCGCATTTACAACTGTAAAAACATGGCGGCCGCCGTAGAGAAGACGCCCTCCTCGTGTAAATATACATCAATGGGCTCATTTAAGGGGAATGGAAGAAAACTAATACATTTACGTGGTAATACATTCATGAAAAAGTCAGTCTTTTGTAAAATACTTAGTGACAAAGAGTGATAAGTATGACCGAAATCTTAAACGCTGCACCTTTAAATCCAATTCATATTTTTCGTTCAAAGGTGCAGTGTGTACGATTTTGGTCATTTTGGTCACTTACAAAACAATTACATTCTGACATTTTCATGAATATCTAATCAGGTAAATGATTTTTTTTCCATTACTCTAAAATGAGCCCATTAATGTATATTTACATCAGGAGGGGGTCCTCTCTATTGGGGCCGCCGTGTTTTTACAGTCGAAAAAGTGGAGGTACTAAACATTTTTTGAGCTTTAATGAGAACTGAAGTCGACCGTAGGTTCTCCTGCATGCTTGAATGGGAGGAGTGGAGTGATAGATACAACATGCGGCTTCACTGCTATCTTCACCAAATCTTACACACTGCACCTTTAAGCAGAGATGCTCAACCAGAAACTGGGAATAGAAGAAGCGATACAATGCTGCCTCCTCCATTTCTGCTCTTTGATACATCAATTCAACTTCACCAGTGGACGTCACCAAATCTTCCACACTGTACCGTTGAAGCCTTTCGGAAACCATTGACACTCGTCTATAATCAATACATTTACGTCCCGTCTATAAACCCAATCAGGAAGTTGAATAAAGATCATACTGTCATTCCTCTCCCACCTGATATTTCTGTGGTCCAACAGCTGCCATCCAGATCCCCATGCTCACATCTTCTCCCTGGAGCAACACATCCCTCACATCATCATCATCATCATCATCATCATCTGCCCATTATTCTCCCTCTGACTCCTGGTGCTTGTTACTCCACCTGGTAGGCCTTGAGCTTCTCCGCATTACTAGCGAGCCACTGGATGAGGTCACGAGAGGCCACGTAGCCTGAGCCGCAGGCGAACGCCGGGTAGGCGGGACTGGCGTACTCCAGCTCCTGCCACTTCCCGATGCGATCCACTGCCCAGCTCTGCCTGAAACTGGGTCAGGACGGCAGATACATTATCATCACATCACGTCACATGTCCCATTCACCTCACACTTCATGACTTGGACAATTTCAAATGTAATAAAGCAGCAAAAACCGAACACAAATGGATGTGAGTCAGAGGAATGGTATATGTACAGAGTATAGAGCTGAGGTGGGCAGTTGTTCTTCTGGGGGGGGGGGGCACGTAACAAACCCAGATTGTAACGGGGGGGAAAAAGCATGGCATGTAACGGGGGGGGGGCAACAAACACACTGTTATATCAAGACCTGTTGTTATTAAATTATTGAAAACATATTATGGGCTATTTAATTATCTATCATCTTCATTTGAGAAACAATGACTCCAAAAACAATCTTATCAGGAAAATCAAATGGATGTGAAAGCGTAACTTTATAATCCGAAATTATCAAATGAAACAAAATAATTCAACATTCTGCTCAAAAAATAAAAATAAGAATAATCTGAGTTGTGTTGTGTAGACAGCACCAGCCCATTTGAATGAATACAAAGAGTTACCTTTTTCTTAGAAATACAGAGAAACACTGATTTCAAGAGCACATTGGACTGGAAACGAATGGGGGTGGAATTCTAAAGAGGGACTTTTATTTTGAAGGCTAAGAAAGCGAGGAGAGGCACTGCGAGGGAGGTTACCGGATGCAGCTGCACTTCCTCGCATGTAAACATCAAGCAAGACAGAATCTCACGCACACCGGAAACTGAAGCATTTAAAACTAAAAAATCGTATTTCGGCACATTTTTCTAGCTTCACGTATAAAACAGCGCAGCTCGTACTCGGCTCCGAGGGCCACACTGAAGAACGGAGCGGGCCGGATGTGGCCCACGGGCCGGATGTGGCCCACGGGCCGCGCAAAGCTCAGGGCTGGTTTACAGGATGAGACAAACAAATGCTACTTACTTCCCCCACCAGAAATTGCTGCGCTTCAGACCCTTATGGTCAATCTTCATCAAGACCGAGTCGACGTCGATGTAACAATCATCATCCGTCTTCAGCAGTAGATTAAAGTCGGCGTTTCCCACAGACCTGTCAGAAGGAATTTGCAACTTTAATTAAAGTTCACCTTTGATATTCTTTTTCCTTGCTATAGCCCAGAGTGGATTTATTTGCAAATACCAGCGAGAGTGAAGGGCGAGAGGTCCTGAAACTAAATAAAACACTTGACAAATTGAAGATCAGTGTGTGTTGCTACATGATGACGCACAACTTCTTTCACCCGCGCTGAGTGATTGCAACTGTGATTCCAACACAGGGAGGGTTCTTTTTTTTTTCTTTTTTAAGGAGGTGACACACTTTCATTTCAGGTTGCTGATTTCCTAAGAGGGCCTGGGCAATCTGGAGACGGAGAATGGAGTCATTAGCACTTGGCGTACCATTTATAGAACTGAAGCAGTTTGGAAGGCACGTTCCTGTAGGTGTCAACGACGTCCACGAAAACCATGTCGCCGTGCCTCAGGCTCTCCTGCTGCAAGGCGGCGTCTTCCTGCCGCAGCCTGGAGGCGTGCTGCTCCATCCGGGCCGGACGGCCGCGCAGGAGCCCAGACAGACCCTCTCCATCTGACGGGCACGCAGGCGGTGGGCGCACAGAGGTACATGAGGTGGGTAAAGACAGGGCTCTTTGAGGGATCGTAAATCAGCGGCTGGCAAAACAATACGATAAAACCCTAACAGTTCACAGGACGGATCATTAGTTCTGTTTACACAGATATTGAATGAGGGGAATTTAATCTTCTTTTCACCAAAATGGCTACAAATCCATTCCCGGATGAGGCTCAAATGCAAACACGAGCGGGAGGTAAAATCAATAATGTAACACAACAGGGAGAGAGGGGGAAGAAACCTGTGATTTCCTATTTGACACGTTCCTATGCAAGAGCCCCGAGGCGAAAAGGAGCTAATCTCGTAACCTGCCAGGGTGAACGATGTTTTTAGGAATCTTTAAAGAGCGACTCCTTCACCACAGTCGGCGCACGGGGAATTTGATCAAACTATTTTCATCTAAGAGTTCGGAATGAATTCTGATGCAGAACAAACCGTAGATAGTAAACGTGAACCCTCCGGCCAAACCAGGAAATCCAAGAGCACTTCTGTGAGGCAGAATTCCCTCTGCCACCTGCAAACGCAAGAATGTGAAAAAAGAAGGAAAAAAAAAAGGTTAGTCCAATTTCAAACTTGACAAAATATATCTTTATATGTTTTCTTGATGTAAACCTACTGAGGAGAACTTGAGGACACCTCCTCCGTCGTTGAGCTGGACAGACGAGGAATTGACTGTTGTTAACCCAGAGGAGTCCAGACTCTCCCAAACCAGCGTCCCCTCAAAGCCCTGAGAGAGGAACACACTTTTGTTGTTGTATTATTAGAGGTACAGTGAGTAGGACTGAGTGACATCTGGTGGTATACGGTGGGTATAGGATTACTGAATAAAAATGTCACGTCTCAATATAACCAAATTCCAGCCAGCTCTGGCCCGCGGGCCACGTGTTTGAAACCCCAATATAGCAGCTTTCAGGTATCAAGCGCAAAGGTGTGCGCTTAGTTTGTCCATTCTAGAATCACTTCACAAGATGGCAGCGCAACATGGCTGCCAGTGTGGACCAGACCTGCTCTGGGTAAACAAACGGCTCGTTCTAGGGTTATGAGCAATTAATCATGCACTCAATTATATCAGTCTTATACATTTAAAGGTGCAGTGTGTAAGATTTCAGACACTCTTTCTCACCTCTGTCCATAGAAATAGAATTACAAAACACACACAGCTATTTTTACAAACGCACAATGTACGACTTGCTTTTACGTTACCCTAAAATGAGCCCTCTAATGTTTATTTATGTGACGTGTGGGTCCTCCCTATGGGGGGCCGCCATGTTTGTACAGTAGTAAAAGTGGACGTATTAAACATCTTTGGAGTTTGAATGACAACTGAAGTCTACCATGGGTTCACCTCCATCCTCGAACGGGATGGGTGAGGTGATGGATACAACATGTTACTTCACCAGGAGACGTCATCAAATCTTATACAATGCACCTTTAATTTCTGCCAATATAAAAGTAAATCTGTTTCTGATGAGTCATTGTTTCCTAGGAACACTTTCCGCAACTTTTCCTCTGGAAGGACAGCAGCTCGGAAAACAGCCTGCAGAAAATACGACTCCAACAGGCAACTCTACAAAACCCACAAGACTTAAGTGTTACAGGAGGGATGCGAGTCGGTTCACTAACTTCCACTCATGAGCTCAGTGTCTCTGCAGTTATATCGAGGCTGTGTGTGTGTGTGTGTGTGTGTGTGTGTGTGTGTAAACTGACCTTAGGCAAGATGAACTGCTCCACTGGCTTGTACCACACTCTGTTCACCATGGTCCCTGTGCTGATGGCACTGAAGCGAGCAGTAACCACAGCCTCCTGCACAAAGTTGTTTTACGTAAACAATTCACAAACAACACTTTGTGTACTTTTGCCAGAGTACCTGGAAACAGACTGCTGTTCCAGTGGCGGTAAACAGTGAAGTAAACAGCGGCGGCAGCAGCTGCCCTCAGGCTGTGGAGCCCAAACAAAAACAACACATCTATTATGCTCAAAGGTCCTGGGTGCGTTACCTCCTGGTCCAGCTGGAGGAGCTTCACCGTCACATTGCTCTGAAGCTCAGGCTGCATCCCACGGGGAAACACCCCCAGCCTGGTGATCACCACCGGGTGCAGGACCTTGAAATCCAGGGCAATGGCCGACACATCGGAGGGGGCGAGGGCCACGGGGTCGGCCACCGTCACGATCTCAATCTCCGCATCCTGCCCTGACACTGGGAGCAGAACGGAGGCAAAGAGTCAGCCACGGCCTGTGTAAGAAGGCGGACGTGGCGACAAACGTTGGTTGCTTTTGAGGCCGATTGAGCGCCGGTCTCTTGTGGCCGTCTTTCCGAACCTCGACTCCTCCTACTTCCCAGTTCATTCAAAAACAGGCATAGAGGCGGAACACACACACAGAGGTGCGGGTGGGCCCACGGTGCCGTCACATCACCCGCGGTACGTGCCAGGTCGGCCCAGCTGTCAAGTCAAGAGGCCACGCCCTGAAATATGCGCAATTTCTAACGTTGATCAAATAAAAAGTTGGAGAAAACTTCACCCCCTGTTCAGTTGTCACAGGAAAACATGTGACTGATTGAGACCAAAACTGAAGTTTGTACCCGGCTTTAAACATGTTCCATTCACCTCTGACGTGGACCATTTTAACATGGGAGTCCATGGGATTTGCTCAGCCTCCAGTGGCCACCCTGTGAACTACACGTTTTTTTCACTTCCTGTTGTGATTCAGCCGTCTGCACCGGAGGTTGCCCCTCAAAGTCAGCGCAGCAGCACAGGTGGAAGTCATTAGGATCCCCTAACATGCTGACCGTCTCCTTTCAGTGATGAAGACCGCCGAGACTGAGAAGAGGAAGAAGGTAAAGCCACACCATCAGCACTTTGAGGTGCTGCTTCTTGGGACCGCCGTCTTTCAATCTAGCATCTGCTCATGACTGTGGTTTCTTAATTACAAACGAGCCGTTTATTACCCCAGAGATCAATGAAAAGATCAAGGCTGATAAAAGTGCAGCGTGAAAGATTTGGTGATGTAGAGTTGCATGTTGTATCCATCACCTCACCTTCACCCTTCTGAGCATGAAGGAGAACCTATGGACTTCAGTTGTCTATCAAAACTCAAATGATGTTTAGTATGTCCACTCTGGGCTACAGTTAAAACATGGCGGCCCCCGTAAAGAGGACCCGCTCCTCATGTAAATATACATGAAGGGGCTCATTCAAGGGTAATGAAAAAAAAAAGAATATATTGAGGTGATTACATATTCATAGAAATATCAGCATGTAATTGTTTTTTTGAAGGGACATAAATGACCCAAATCTTACACACTGCACCTTTAAAGGGAACTTACCGTACTTGATATATGTTCAACGTGACTTCTACTGACAGCGCCCAAATTAAACACGATTGTAGGCGCGGGGGGGGGGGGGGCAATCTAAGAGAGCGTCCATCAGAACTAACGTTAATCAAGCAAAGCTGCAGGATTGTACCAGTGTGAGCAAACATATTTAATATTCCATAAAGTTGACAAAGCAAATATCATCAGAGATCCTCTTGGCATCCGATTACGACTTGAAAAACCAATAAAACATAAAAAAAAGTCATGCTCTTTACTTTTCTATATCAATTACGTTCATATTGTCCATTTGTTCTCTTGATCAATAAATGTCAGAAAAAAACATTAATTCAATGTAGGTGGAGGGAGGATGAAGTCTTCACATTATTTCTCTTGCGTCACTCCATTAACCCAAATAATTCAATTTACTTTTTCAAATATTTACATGAGGGAACCTGGAGACAGTGGATTTTTATAACTTGGTGTTAGATTCACAACCACAGACTATATATGTCTTCATGTCCTCCCACTATACAGGAATGAAGCCAAGTTATAGAGTCTATAATGTATAATACAAATATAGAGTGACGGGTCCTACTGTCAATCTCGGCTGTCAGTCATGAGGTTTCACAAGTTCTTTAACATGGGATGATTATTTAAAGGTGCAGTGCGGAGGATTTTAAAGGTGAGTGTTTCCTTTATCTGAACCTAAGGACTGTGTTTGTGTTTCTCAGGCTCTGATATCAAAGCAGCTCCTCCTTCGTGAAGGCTGCCATGTTTCTACTGAAGCCAGGGATGGACTTTAGAGAAGGACAATCTGTAACTTCAACACAAGGTGGCGCTAAATCCTTCACTTTAGAGGCACTGCATGGGACTGCAGCCACAAACATAACATAAAAGCTTGACATAACAAAAGGAGCCTGGGAGTTGATGCATCAAAACTGGCCGATACAAAGAATGGAAGAGCGAGATAAGCATTTTCTTCTTCACACAAAATGACACTTATTGCAGTTTAGTCTCAATCAGATTGTGATCAAAATCAAACATGGCTTTATCTACTAAATATATAACATAAATCTAACTGTTACTGGACAATGTGATGAAGAATTGTTACATATTAAATCCTGAGTGGAAGACAAATGAACGATCAGCCATCTGATAAGAATAACTGAAAATCTTTGAGGACAAGTTCACATTGACGGTTTCATTTGGAAGAAGAAGAAAGAAGTAATGGCCACAATCAAGAGCATTTAGCTAAGTTAATACTTAAAGGTGCAGTGTGTAAGATTTGGTGACATCTAGTGGTGAAAATGCACATTGTGTCCATCCCCTCATCCTCACCCTCCCTCACATGCAGCAGATCTCATTGGGATCCCCTCACATGCTGAGCGTCTCCTTTCAGTGATGAAGACCGCCGAGACTGAGAAGAAGAAGGTAAAGCCACCTTTAACTCATTTTACCACGACATTTTCCAACCGTCTTTTATATGCGTTGACTGATTTCTACCTTCTGGAGAATCCACCTCAGCGCTCTCAGCATTCCGCACGTCAGGTGGAGCGTAATGTGAAAAACCGTGCTCGCCTACAATGTGCCAGCGCAACCAAATGTTCCATTCATCACCTTTCACTCAAACAAAGTCTGAAGTGCTAATTAGAGCAGCCGCTGTGATGACGGAAGCATGAAAAAATTATAAATATCAGCGGCAACGACCATTTGGAACACGAGCTTCAACCTGAATACCGAGTCAGGTTCACAGCGGTGTTTGTAATAAGCCGTCTCCGTCTCCGCCAATCACAGCCAGAACCTCGCGCGCAAGCCGCCGCCCATCCGATTCCCATTCTCGAGCCAATCACATCAACACTTGAACCCATTAACACGACAGAGGGCCGAGGAACCCGCCGGAAGACGTCACAGTGACCCCTAAAGGCCGGCATCGTCTATTCTGGTGAGCAGAGATTGTTTTTTTTGAAGGCAGCAGACGGTGGGAGACGGCTCGGGGAGACAAGTAGTGAATGAAATGTTTTGAATTGGACCGTCTCTGCGGAGGATTCACTGCGCTAAATCCAACAGTTCTATTCTTTCACATAGTGTGTGTGTCAGTGCTTGGTATTTACGTGGCTCCAGTGTGTAAGTGTTCGGCTCTCATCGGCTGCGTCAACCGTCAGCCGTTCCTGCCGCGGCCTTGGGCGAGCAGAGGAACAGAAGGGCATCCTTGAGCTCTGGGGGAATGTGAATATGATGGTTTTACTTCTTTTCTAAAGCTGCATTCTTTCCATTCTCTCAGCTCATTCCCAAGGCTTTTCTGCCTCAGCAGCGCTATTGACAATTGCACAAGTGAGCCGCGGCTCGCACGCAAAGACCATCCATCTCCCCAGCCTCACGGAGCTCCGCACAGCTCCACCCGTTCAGCCCGACTCGGTACCTGGTTCGGTGAAGTTCAGGAGGGAGCAGGAGTACGGATCCTCTCGGTCCTCCTCTGGAATGGGACACCCATGTCGGCCCACGATGAATTTCACCCCCACCCTGAAACATCCAAGCACAAACACCGCCGGCCATGAACACCCCCTCTTTCTTTTTATCGCGCGTGAAATTAGGCAACGAGATTTAAAAAGCTTGTCCATCTATCCGCCCGCCGTTGCCATGGTTACCGGGATTGCTTTAAAGGCCATCACACCTTATCTGTGCTTAGATCGGTGAATGAGAAGGAAATGGTCCAAAGGGAAGAATGAAACCGGAGACGGACAGAGTCCGGTAGAGAGACAAAGGACGTGTGTGGCGGCGGCGGCGGCGGCGGCGGCAGCTTCAGGGATGGCGTGTGAATGTGAGAGGGAAGCGGTGAAGTTGGAAAGACAGTCTCAGACCTGTGCTGGAAGAGGGGGTGATGACGGATGTAGCCCAGCCACGTCTCCCTTATCGCTTGTCGCAGCTCGTAATGGTGTCTCGCTGACAGCACTCCCACCAGAACTTCATGGTAGGGTAATGCCTCATCTGTTCAAAGAGACAGAAGCGCAGATATATTCATGATCGGATGAGTTTTTTTTGTTTTTTTTACCATTTCAAATTTTAACTGTGAACGAACTGCATTTGATTTGAAGTCATGGTCAACAACTGTTCAGGCGCCGGCATCGTTCTGCAAGAGCAGGCAGCAGGTGCATATATGATATGCATTATTATACAAGCATATATTATGGTATCACTTCATGTTTATGTATGCCAACTGCACAACGCTGCTCATCCTATTTGAGATATTCAAAATAAAACCTCGAGATAATCTTATGTTGTGCATCCTTTCGGTAAAATTCTATCTAAAGTAATATTGTTCACGGCTTGAATTAATCGGCAAGTGATGGGTGTTGAAATAAATAAATCATTCAGGAATATCTATTATTTTATGATCACCTCATCACAAACAACCGTGATAATGATGATGGGCTGAAATATCATCAAGTGTCAATGATGAGACACCGACCAGAGATAAAACAAGAAACAAATCAAATCCCCTCTTGTCTGATTCATGTCTTACATCCCTGATCCTGACAGCTGCCTCCTCTTAGATTTACTTTGCACTGACTTACTGTGATGCATCCCGTAATTCACCTGATGGAAACGACTGTCTCCATCATGCATCAGCTGCTGCTGGTAAAGTATATTCCTGAGAGGCGGTGCTGCTGCTGCTGCTGCTGCTGCTGCTGCTGCTGCTGCTGCTCTATAGGTAATGCATGACAATAACGATCCATTGATGCTCCAGTCTCCAGACATTAGACTGTCCCAGCAACGCCCAGCATCACTCAGCTGTTACATTACACATACACACACGCGCGCGCGCGCACACACACACACACACACACACTCGCGCGCACTAACAAACTGTCTAACTACCTGTCCCCGCACTAACTAACGCCACATGGCGGACGGACACAGCGGAGTGGTTAAAGCAAAGTTAACCAGCCACCCGGAAAAGTTGCGCGGTTCCGCGGAGGGTGACAACCGACGGCGGGGAGGAGGAAGAAAAAGTACCCGAGCGTGTGTTGTTGTCCGGCGGGGAAGAGCAGGGTCGTTGTGCCAACCACAAGTGCACCAGGACGGCGACGGCACAGGGCAGCACAATGAGCGCGAGCCTCCGCATGGACGGAGTCCTTCATTCAGCCGGAGCAGCCTGCTGTCAGCGGTGGCGGCGCGGAGCCTCTTCCTCAGCCGCTCGGTGCTGCTGCTGCTCGGTGTGAGCCGCTCCGTGTGTGCGCCTCAGCTCAGCTACCGCTGCCCTCACCACCGCCTCATGTCTGCCTCCGCCGCGCTGACACGTCAGCCAATGGCAGGCGAGGAGTCCTGCCGCCCTGCACTCTGGGAGGTGGAGTTCTACGCGACCCACAGGACTAGCTAGAAAAATATTTGTGACTTTATTTTTTATTGTACCGATGAATAATGATAATAATAATAACAATAATGATAATAATAATAATAATAATAATAATAATAATGACAATAAATGTAATAATAATATGTATTGTTATTATTATTATTATTGGTAATAGTAGTAGTATTAGTAGTAGTAGTGGCGGCGGAAGTTGTAGTAATCATGCATTTTGTGATAAATAAAGTTTTTATTAAAAATGTACATTGGTTAAATAGAGAAAAAGTAAATGAATATACGTAGATATCAATAAAGAAATACACATTATCACGATTGTATTATTATCACTGTTGCATTAAATGACATAGATATGGTTTATTAAAATGTCAGTTTGGTATGTGCCCTATAAAAACATACCTGTGTGGGTGTAAACTGCACAGTTATAAAGTTAACATGTCTACGCTGAAAATAATGTTTTTTAATGTCCTCTCTAAACACGATGGAGTAAACACAGGAGGGAAGCGATTAAACAGTTGATTTTTTATACGATGATAGGCCACAAAAATGATCACTGCACTGGCTCCATCCCATTAAATACATTTTTTATTGTTTGTTTTTCTTCTGACTCTTAAAATTGTTAATGAAGTGAAATAAAAACGAGACTCATTTCATCCCTCTAAGGTGCAGGGGGTGTTTGAGTGCATGGTTGAAGATTTGGGGGAAATAAAAACAGGTCCTCGCTGCCGCACATGAATGATTTAAACACAATCTATTGTGCATGGAGATGGGGACGCTTGACGACGACGTCTTCTGACTCTGTGAGCACCGGTGGTTCCCGGTCAGAGGACCAGAAGAGGGCCCCACCACGGAGAGCTCCAGCTGTCACGCTCACACACATTTCATTTGTATTGATTCGAATGGAGTCCCGGTGTTGCGTCGATGGTGTTCTAGAGACCTTACTCTAACCCAGTTCTGGGGGAAAATAATAACATAATGGAAAAAAACCACTGGCATGCAGCGGCATCGTGCGCCAACGTTGTGAGACGAAATCATGGAAAACGGCTGCAGAGCCGCCCGCCGAGGCCGTACATAAATAATCTTTCAGAAATTATTAGTTCTCTCCTGTGTTTTGCGTTCACTTCGGGGGATGGGGAGGAGGGGGGGGGGTCGCTACTCAATTTGTTAAATTGCTCCAGCATGGATCTGTGGTATTAGATAACCCGCTGCCCAGGGGATAATTACTTTCCCGTGCATTATATAATTCTTTTGGAATTGTAATCATAGATATACTCATAACAATGATTTACTTCTCTCCATGCAACACATTATTCATCTGAAAGGGAAAAGCCTGTATTCATAGCTCTTCATTTCACCCAGCCCAAACCCAACATCTCAACTCTTATCGCTCCCTGCTCATTCTTCCGACTCTTGTTTCACCGTTTTATCTTTGAGGTATTTATGTTCTATTAATACTCTTCAAACCTATAGAGGGTGCGCACATCTTTCTCTCAACACTGTTCCAAACTTTCACTGCACTTCCCTCCACATATATAGATTCCTTCTCTCCTCTCAGGTCCCAGCTGGGACATAACAAATAATACTCATTGAATTTCTACTCGGTTCCTCCACTTCTGTGTTTTCACCCGTACGCTTTTTGAGGCTGCTGTCGGTTTTTGTTCTCGAGAAGCTCCATGGAGAACCTTTGTGATTGCGGGACCTTAAAGATAATTAGGTTTTACACTGGTAAAATGAGTTTAATTGATCATGGAGTCATTGAATTCAAAAGCCATTGCCATCAACAACAAGTACAGTACACGTGTTTTAGAGCCATCTAGTGGTGAAGTAGCATGTTGCAGCTGATTAACCCTCACTTCAGCTTTCCGCTGAGAAACAGAGGTGTCAAACTAGTTTTAGTTCAGGGGCCACATACGCCCCAGTTTTTTCTCAAGTGGGCGGGGCCAGTAAAAGCATAGTATAGTAACCTATAAATAACAACAGCTCAGAAATGTTCTCTTATCATTTACACACAAGCATTACAACTTACAGATCACAGTGAATCTCCAAAGGCACAAAACATATCTGGAAATGATGAATCTATGAAAAAAAAAAAAATCGAGTGGGCCAGTTCTGGCCCACGGGCCATATTTTTGACACCCCCCGTGTAGGAGAACCTATGGCAGCCCTCAGTTATCATTTAAACTCAAAAGGTGTTTAAACATCCACAACGGAATTCTGTGTTTCACTTTATGATAATACGTGGAAATAATTTTGACGAAAATGCACCTTTAATGAATAGTCATCACGCATCATGGGGGAAAAACAAACGCTCAAAAATGATTTCATTCGAATTTCAATGATGTGATGTGACAAAATATTGAATTTTAGCTCCGCCCACGACACAATTGAGGGAAATACGTTTAAAGAAGTGGGAAAACCTCCTTTTAGAGAACAGAGAGAGAATAGTTTGTACCTGTTGGACTGAATCAGTGACTGAAAAGCTGAATGAGAAATGAGTTTTTGTTTTTTTTATGAAGCTGAATAAAATAAATGTGTATAAATAATTGACATCACAGCTGCAGCTCAGTCCTCATCTGTGACTCTGCGTCTCTTTAATTACATCCTGCTGCTTCGGGTTGGGTTCAGAGGAACCAGCCAGGGTCTTATCGGCGCTGTTCATCTCCTGTGCTCCTGCCTGCCTGCGCAGTTACTGCTGATTTTCTAATACGTCTCCGACATGATTTCCGTGTTTGACTTATTTGATCGAGAAAAGCAATTTGGAAAGTGACGTGAACACTGCACCTCCACTGTAGTGAAATAGTCATTTCGGCCTCGTCACAGATGAGGCTGTAAACGCCGGCACGGCTGGGATTCTGAATCATTATCGGGGACATTATTCATACGACCCGCCGAGTCAGCAGATTCATTGCTTATTTGCCTGTGACACCGTGGAAGGCAAAGTGGCCGAGGCTGAATTCAATCATAGTCTTAAAGGTGCAGTGTGTAAGATTTGGTGACATCCGCAGGTGAACCCGCCCTTCCCATCCGAGCATGCAGGAGAACCTATGGTGGCCCTCGGTTGTCATTCAAAGCTCAAAAGACAATTAGTGCATCCGCGATGGGGATTGTAAAACATACAATTGAGGTGATTATACATTTTTGAAAATGGCTGCATATAATTGATTCTGTATCTACAGAAAATTTAACGAAACATTAGACACTGCACCTTTAAAAAAACAAACAAAACGCAAAGTAAGAACGAGCACATAAGACATGAGGACGTCTCCACTATGAAAACCATGTTCCTCCATGAGAGCTGTGTGATTCTCTTTTCATGTGATCAAAGACATCAGGAGAAAAAGTGACGACACAGCACATCTGGGTTGCCCTTTTTTCCTTTAATTCATTTGATCCACGGGAGGACTTTTACAAAGCCTGCTATTTAAATGCTATTGTTCCCCAAAACAATAAAAACCATTCATGAATACAGCTGCACATTGTCGACACATCCGCACTCCAATGAGATTATCCTGAGCAGGAAATTCAATGAAGAGGCATATTTCATTTCATAATAGTTCTCTCTTGTTATAGATAGAAATAAATCCATGCAATATTCATCTGTAATATTTCTGCTTTTCAGATTTGGCACCATCCCTACCATGAGGTCAGCGAAAAAATATCCAGGAGGAAGGTAATGATCATTTGAGTCCGGCATCAGAGAAACTATTGGGAATTTTCCTTAAAATTTTTACAGAAGCAAAAAGCCTGAAGGGATCACATCATGTAAACCGACCCTTGTTGTTCATTTTAAAAAATACTCAACAACGTAATGATACCTATATAAATACTTCCCTTCCTAAGTATCGTACAAGCTCGGCAGCACTACACTGTCAGTGCTATGCAACAAATATCCAATAATACTACTGATAATAACAATATTCAGAACAATCATAACAAGTCATCGTAAAAATCAGCAAACGCTAGTCAACTACCAGGTCAAAGGGAAAAAAAAACACTTTTTCCACGGTGTGTGCTTTTTCATTCGGAAACTTAAACGGAGGAGGAGGAGAAAGAAAGAAAGATGGCCGCTCTCACGCAAGAAGTTGGCACGGTAACAGACTGTACAACCAGAAGAGACCTGGGAGGAGAGGAGCAGAGAAACATGCGGGGCCTCTCGCTCCAAAGGCCGTGCCGCTCACTCTGTAGGACAGAGGGCAGAAAGACTCGGAACATGCCCAGCAAATAGAGAGGGGATGGCGCCTCTGATGGGAGGAGGAGGAGGAGGAGGAGGAGGAGGAGGAGGAGGAGGAGGAGGAGGGAGTGAATCAAACGGTGGAGTGCATTAGAGCGGGGCCCCGGCAGATTCATAAATAATGTTTGACTTCAGGGTTGTTTGCACGGTGATAACCCCTGAAGAAGTTGTCGGGCTGCTGAAACATCAGCTCTGCACCTTTCAGTGAGCAGAGGGTCTATTTGTTGACGCGCAGCCGCGGCCGCGCGCAGCCGCCTGCGGCCTGCAGCCGCGCATCGGGTTTCACGCACGACAAAGGAAGCAGGTTCATCGTTTGGTGGCAAATTGAGACTACTAATGAGGGACGGTGTCAGATTTCAGCGCAGTCCTGTTGCGTTTTAAAGGTGCAGTGTGTACGATTTGGTGGCATCTCGGGGTGAAGTTGCGTGATGCTGGATCCATCACCTCACCCTCCACAGTTCTGAGCGTGCAGAGGAACCTATGGTCGACTTTAGCTGTCATTGAAACCGTACAAGATGTTTAGTACGTCCATGTTTACGTCTGTAAAAACATGGCTGCCCCCGCAGAGAGGATCCGCTCCTCATGTAAGTATACATTAATGGGCTCATTTAAGGGTAAAAGGGGGGGGGGAGATAAATTCATGAAGAGGTTGGTCTATAATTGTTTTGAAATATTTTTAGAAGTGACGAAAATGACTGAAATCTTAAGACACTGCACCTTTAAAACTACCATTCATGTTTTATTTGTTCTAATTGAAACAAAGATGCATCTTATCCTATCTTATCTTAAAGAGAAGGGGAATAAACACTGAGTTCCGTTTCCTGAGGCATGTTCAGGTCGAGCACGACGAAAGGAAAAGAAGAAGAAACTGAAACATCTCTCATCTCATGAAGCACTGAGCAAGGCTGTTCTCTAATAACAAAGCAATAACAAACCTATTTAACAAGACATGATACGCTCGCCGCCGGGTTGCCAGTTTGGTGGCTGACTCCCCCAAAACCCTCCACCACCGCCACCACCAGGACAGAGCTGACCGACAACAGAGTGTCCGCCGGGGGCAAAACTCAACTCGACGCCTGTGGCCAGTGGCTTCAGGTGTGGTGAAGACAGAGAAGACCAGGCAACGCCATGCCTGCAGCTGTGCGCCCCCCGCAGGTCATCAGAGGATGGTGCAGAAGAACTTCTTCTCCCGGAAGGGGTTCTCTGAGGCGGGGACGGGCACGATGAGGGGGTCCTCGCGTATGTGGGCCTCGCAGTACGCCATCAGGTCTGCGGCTGCTTTGGACACCTGATGAGAAGAACAGGTGGATATGAGCAACGGATCCTGCGGACCACACCTTTAAAGGTGCAGTGTGTACGATTTGGGGCATTTTGTCACTTCTAAAAATATTACAAAACAATTACATACTGACATTTTCATGAGTCTAGAGTCACCTAAACGTATGATTCTTTTTTCCATTACCCTTAAATGAGCCCTGTAAAGGTGCAGTGTGTAAGATTTGGTGACCTCTAGAGTTTGAAGTTGCATGATGTATCCATCGCCTCACCCTCAGCCCTCTGAACATGCAGGAGAACAGTTGGTCAACTTCAGTTGACATTAAAGCTCAAAAGATGTTCAGTGCGTCCACTCTGGGCTGCTGTAAAAACATGGCGGCGCCCGTAGAGAGGAGCCGCTCCTCATGTAAATATACATTAATGGGCTCATTCAATGGTCATTGGGGAAAAAATTAAACTGTTAGATGATTATAAATTCATGAAAATGTCTATATGTCGTTATTTTGTAATATTTTTCAAAGTTACAAAAATCACACAGGTCATTAAAGGTGCACACTGCACCTTTAATGTACATTTACATGTGGAGTGGGTCCTCTCTGTGGGGCGACGCCATGTTTTGAAAGTACTCCAGAGTGGACGCACTAAACAGCTTTTGAGCTTTAATGGCATCTGAATTATACTATGGCTTCTCCTGCATGATCAGAAGGGTGAGGGTGAGGTGATGGAACGTGCGATCTCACCTCTAGATGTCACCAAATCTTACACACTGCACCTTTAAAATATATGCACGGACTTCAGACATTTTTTTTAAAGTGTTGTCCTTTCAAGTCCCACAGGTTGCAGAGCGCTCTGGCCTTCACGAGGAGGAGGAGTCTGAAACTGTTTCATGTCACAGAAGTGAAAAAGTTCAAAGCCTCCAAAAGAACTTTTGTTGCTCGCCCCTTGCATCATCATCTTGTGTCGTTTTGCCACCGTCGCTCTCTGTGCTATAATAATCAATGATAATCACTTTAAATATTGAACCCGTGATGAAGTGAAGTCCCAGAAACAGATCTGAGGGAGCGGCTTTAATAACCACCAGCGATTTCGAATCTCCAATGTTAAGAGTTGAGTTGAGTTTAGGTTGAAGACACTTCAAGATGAAGCCTTTTTGAAAAGTTTGCTGGATCAAGGCTCAAAGGCTGGAAAAGTTGGAATTCATTGATAATGATTTGAATGAGTTTAAAGGCTGTTTGAAGAGTCCGGCTCGTGTTGACCTCCCACACTGAACTCAGCAGGAGTGACACTAATGTGTTTCACTGACGCTGCGTCAGTCAGACTGATGGAATATGAAATAGAATAGAAGATTAAATACAATCAAATACAATAGAAAAGACATACACGAACAAATATATAGATTACACATGAACTATATACATACATATATAGTCTGTATGAATATATATACATATGTAATTTTCATGTCTCTCTCTCTCTACATATATATGTGTGAATATATACACACATATAGATACATATATACACATATACTTACATACACATTTTAGTATAGATTTGATCCATCTATCCATCCATCCACCCGCCCACTCTCTCTCTCCATATATATGTGTGTGTGTGTCTATATACATATATATATATATATATATATATATATATATATATATAGGTATTTATATATATCAGAGTGGGAGGTATAAGAGGAGAGGAGCAGCTGCATCAGAGGGAGGCTGAGGGCTCAGGGATCTGTGAGCAGGACTGAACCATCTGATCCACGGCTGCCACTTCACTTCACCTCACCCACTGCTGCTCTCACAACACACCACACACACACACACACACACACACACACACACACACACGCACACACATCCATCACGCTGCCGATCACATTTCCTCTTGAGCAGGGATTATTACAGTATGATCATCACGGCCTGAACACTTCCTGTCTGCAGGGTTAGGATTATTATCAGGTGCTGGGATTTAAAGGCTCCGCACGTCTGCTTTTATTCTATGTGTCTGGAAATCCAGTCTCCTTCCCGCCCTGTGACATTCAGTCCATTAAAGGGACAGTGTGTAGAATATAGCTGATCTATCATCATGCTGTCATTCATTCATAATCATCTCAGACGATGAGAGGTTTGTGTTTTTGTGATCTGAGAATGAGACACAGCAAGTTGAATAGGCTGCCTGTTGGAGGTCATCCTCACTGATACTCAGTGTGCTCCCATAACGTCACCACTAGATGCCACTGAATCCTACACTCTGGAGCGGTAAAGAAATACTATGATTAAAAAAAGTGTGAAAGTAAACTTGAGATGGGAATAGCAGTTTAAAAAAAAATTCATATTCAGGCAGGAGAATAGTGCGTTGTAGGGACTATTTTCAGCCGTGGATGAATACATTTGGTGACTCAGTGGAGTAAAGTGTATCAGGCTTTTGGTGTTAATCCATCATTGTTTTGGTCTGTTCAAGGTATTAGTTTGATGATTAGAACATTTATATTTGATCCATCACTGTGTTTTCATACAAAATACTTTCATTATGAATATAAAAATATAGATCTTTAGTACCTTCTTTTAGTCATCACTGAGTTCTCAGGTCTAATTAAAGGTCATGGGTTCTAATCTTTGTTATCATCTGGGTGTTTTCAGCTGAAACGGCTTCAAAAGGCTCACGCTGAAGAATGTTGATTGTAAATGACTGGATGTGTGATGCTCTGACATCGGGGTGAAAGGTCACAATGGTCGGACGATACGTGCGATTGGTCGAAAAGCAGGACGTTGATTCTGGGGATTGACGCGGTGACGACCTCTGCCGAGAACCTGTCCTCGCCTGACGTCAAAAGCGCAAGATGGCCGCGCCTGTGACACGTGTGACCTAACGCCATTTGGCCTCTTGAAACCACGTGTGCGCACCGATGCAGCCTCGCTGACACCGTGCACCGCCGACTCTCCAACACGGCTCCTCAGTCAGACACAAGCCAAATGGAACTCCTGTGTTTAGCAACCGGGGCACATCCAACACATTAAGTTGCCCCGTCCAAAAGAATGACACAGCACAATGTTCACACATGATTACCTCTCTGCACGGCTCTGTTGGCTCTGCGCTCTAACCGCTGCAGTCACCTTCCTCCGGCTCACGCCTCTTTATTATTTATGTCACACTCGCAGCACCTGTGCTGCGGGGGGGGGGGGGGGGGGGGGGTTTGCCTTTTTTTGGGGGGGCAGGGGTCTGCCTGTGTGTTTGCGGTTCCTCCGTGGGGAATCCAAACTGATAAGTCAGCGATTACTCGACACACCTCACACGTCAAGTCATAGAGGTGACACTCCCTGTGCTAAAGTGAGACAAACACCGCTTCATTAGTGATGTGAATGTGAAAGCCTGTGGAGAGGTGGAGGCAGTGGGTCGGAGAACAACCTGAACGTGCGAAGCCGGGTGGAGGAGACGGCGGCGGGAGGACAGCTCTCCGACCCACTAACCTCTGCTCGTCATCTCGGTTTCAGTGGGTTAAACCTGCTCGGTTTGTCGTAAAGACTTCATGTGTCTGATTATGCACAGGAGGGCGGGGCAGGCGACAGGTAGCTGCAGCCAATCATGTCATTCGGTTGGTTGTGTTTATTCTAGTGTTGTGAGGACGACAGACTCCTGTCTATTGTCTCTTTTCATACTATATTGATCAGTATCAAGAAGAAAAGAAATGATGGACACCATCTTTAAAGGTGCAGTGTGTCAGATGAATTACATACTGACATTTTCATGAATTTTTAAATATCAAATGAATGTATTTTTTTTTTCATTACCCTTAAATGCGCCCATGAATGTATATTTACATGAGGAGCGGCTCCTCTCTATGGAGGCCGCCATGTTTTTACAGTCATCCCTTTTGGATGTAATAAACATCATTTGAGCTTTATTGACTACCGAGGGCTACCATAGGTTCTCCTGCATGCTCAAAAGGGTGAGGGTGAGGTGATGGATACAACATGCAACTTCACCTCTAGAGTTCACCAAATCTTACACACTGCACCTTTAATACTAATGAGTAAATATTCCTTTATCAGATGAACTCAAAGCATCGTCCTCTGTACAGATCAATATAACAAGGTGAGGGTTAGTGAGTGACACGGACAATAGTACCAATACTACATCGGGCAAAAGCAGCAGTCAGGAACCCTGCAGGACAAAGAGTGGTACTGCAGGGTGTGTGTCATTAGGCTCAGACTGACTGTAATTACACTGCAGCCCCTATGATGGAAGGAGCGTACCTCTAATTAGCACAGATCACATTCCTTTGGCTGATTGAGCAATTAATGGGAGCATGGTGATACACACACACACACACACACACACACACACACACACACACACACACGGTGTCCCCCCCTTGATTACATTTAAAGAAGCATCAGACGTGGCCAACTTGTCTCGTCTCTCCCCTGCACTTCTCTCTGCGCTTTCATCTGACTTCATTTGACTTCACAGGCTCCATTTTTTGGGGCGGTTAAAGGAGAATTCCACGAATTTTTAAAGGGCAGACGGCTCGAAATCGCTGTGTGCAAACTGTTACTATTTGCTTCACCGTGACTCCTCCATCGTCTGTTTTCACATGAGGACAAACTGCAGATGTCCATTATTCAGAAGTCACATGTTGTTTGTCAGACGGAGAGAGAGAGAGAGAGAGAGAGAGAGAGAGAGAGAGAGAGAGAGACTTGAAGATACAGATCAATGGTGACATTTAAGATTCATCTACATTTCAGGCCTGACGAGAACAAAACTGACGAGTCAGATCTCTGGTGACACGTGTGATTCAAACACTTTCCAGCTCATTTCTGGTAACAACTTCATTTTACGCACGTTTACCTTCCGCACCGTGAACACCACAATTAACCAGTTAGTTCACCTTGACCCCGGTCACAGCCCTGTCAGCAGGTTTATGCTGCACCCCATGTTTCATTCATGGTGCCACCCGTCCATCTGACAGCATCATGTTGGCTTTAGAGACATCTGGTGGTGTAAACTGCACGGTGCAACAGAACACCCCTCACATCACATGGTAGCCTTCTGTCTACAAATCAATAGATGCTTCGTTTGTCCACTCTGGGCTACTGTAAGTCCAATTTCACATAGCGGACCTTTAAAGGTGCAATGTGTACGATTTCAGTCATTTTTGTCACTTCTATGAATACTACAAAACAATTACATACTGATATTCGCATGAATTTATAATGACCCAACTGTTTTTAATCCATTACCCTTAAATCAATACATTAATGTATATCTATATGAGGAGTGGGTCCTCTCTGTGGGGGCTGCCATGTTTTTTCAGTAGCCCAGAGTGGACATACTAAACATCTTCTGACTTTCAATGACAACTGAAGTCGACCACAGGTTCTCCTGCATGCGCAGAGGGGTGAAGGTGAGACACCTCAAGATGTCACCAAATCTTACACACTGCACCTTTAAATCAGGAGAGTTGCCACTATCAGAAACCTTGTAGATAAACCTATTGAATACAATCAAGATAATTAGCGAGCAGCAACCTCCGGGGGCTGACAGACGAGTCCAATACGAATGTGGAAAAACCTGCAGTTCACAGAGTGGCCACTTGAGGCTGCGCTCCGAGAGCGAGTCAGTCCCCACGGTTCAAATAGTCAACTGGTGGAGGTGAATCAAACATGTTTAAGGTCTGGTTTAAACTACAGTTTGGGTTTCAGTCCCTCCCATTTTTTCCCTGTGACATCTGTACTGTTTTGATGAACGCTGTGATAGTGATGACGACCGTCTCCTTATATAAACCCCGATTTCAACCGATGGCGTATGGCTGGCGTCCAGAGCTCGGCCGTGGCGCTGAGCGAACAGCCCGAGGGCTGCGGCGCCGTCATCATTCCCCGAGCGCGTGACGAGACCACGCTGCTGTCCTCTCTTCACACTCCGCAAACAAATGAATGGGAAATAGGCTTTTAACTGGGGGTGACGCAGTCAAAACAACAGCCCCTGTGAATGGACCCGTCCGCTGAATGGAAACGCTTCCATTGGCAGCGGCAGTAACACGACAGGTACGGTGACTGAGCGGGGCCATAAAGAATATACAGGGCTCCTCAGTCAGTGTTTAACCAGGTGCTGTCGGAGGAGGTCGACTCTCCCTCACAACAGCAGGCGAAGCTTCGACCGAGGCAAACCAGCGAATCCAACATATTATCATTATCTTTGTTCTGTGAAGGAGAATCGCAGGTGGAAGAAAGTCACATGAGGAGAAAAGCGGAGGAGGAGAGTGAAGCCACCATAGAAACAGCCTCTGGGTTCAGACCTGAATCTTAGAGGTTGTAAGGCCATGCATCCCCTAGAGGGCGGTGTGGAGTCAATAGCGTCCAATTACAACAAACTCAACTACAGCTTCAATTTTTAATCCATTTTTTTTCTTCTGTATTTTCATCCAAAGTGACATACATCTGAGGGTAGATGGAGAGGTTGGGAATCGAACCCATCACTTAATGCACTCAAACAACATGCTCTACCACCAAGCTACACCCATTCATCATGAAAGTGCAACTTCATTCAGCAGATGGTTTGATCCAAAGTGACATGGATGGAGAGGCTGGGAACTGAACCCATGACGGAAGGATGCTCTCTCGTCTACAGACCCAAACCCACCACAACACGCACTCCTGCCCCTCGTGCACATGCACACGGCACGTCGCAGCGACCCCACACCTGCTGGTGGGTGCATCCAGCAGGCTGCGGTGGCAGCTTCTGCTGAGTCGAGCCCGATGAAGATGAAAGGATGAGTGAAAAACGCTGAGCGTGAGCTGAGAAACCTAATGAATAGTTTCCACGTTAATGATTTGTGAGGCATATTTCAGCCCAACCCATCTGCTGAGTGAACCGTTTAACAAGCCGAGCGGCCCGAGGAACCACATCCCACACATTACTGCTGTAAACAGTCGCTCCGATCCAACACTGTTTACGAGGCGCTGCACACGCTCCCAGTCTGTGGATGACATCATCGCTCTGCTGAAACGTATGGCATGAATGAAATGCCCGCAGCTGTGAAGAGGCTTCGAAGTCGCCGAACATCCACGGCCAACAAAGGGAAAGTGAGAATATCGCCACCTAGTGTAGCTGAGTCAGATGTGCCTGAGTTAAAGAATTGACTCCTGCAAATATTTTCTATGTGCCATTCTAAAAGTTCAGTTATCTTTATCCAGTGCTCAGAGCCATGTTTAACAAAATAAAAGCTTGGTTACATTTCTCTTGTTTTCAGAGCCGTGCTTTTACAAAATAAAAGCCCTGTTACCCTTATCCTGTTCTCAGGGCAACTTTTTAACAAAATAAAAGCCTGGTTACCTTTATACCCCAAAAGCCACGGTTTACAAAACAAAAGCCCTGTTTTTTTTCCTCATTTCTCTCAGATCCAGATTTCACAAAATAAAAGCTGCATTAAATGAACCTTATTCTGTCAGAGCCATGTATAACGGAATGAAAGCAGTGTATACCGTTATCATACTCTACCGGGGGCACAGTTACCAAAATAAAAGCCCTCTCACCTTTATCCTGTCCATGCAGGCCTCCATCTTCAGCTGCTCCACAGCTTTCCTGGCGTGGGAGATGCTGGCTGTGCTGTTGTTGGCGATGCCGTCCTTCATGATGCTCCTGTGACCACACACAGAGACACAAAGGTTGGGGGGGGGGGGGGGGACAACACACACAGGGTCAATGGATATTATGCTAAACCCAGGAAGAAGCAGCAGCAGCAGCAGCAGCAGCAGCAGCAGCAGCAGCAGCAACTTCCCTCTGGCACAATGTTTCCGACCCGGTTGGAGCAGCAACAACCTTTTGTTATTACCACTTTTTTTTTTCCTCCATCAGATTCAAAAGGACCCATTTTGTGTGTGAAGTGTTTCATGGCAGCCCAGCTCCATTTTATCAGGAGAAGGAGCAGCAGCTGGACGCGGCTTTATCTGCCCGCGCTCGTGAACGATTAGGTTTCCATCATTTTCTACATACACGTTGGTTTGTGCCGTGACGACAACAACGACAACAACAACAACGACGACAACGACGACAACAACAATAATGACAACAACAACGACAAAGAGACAACACTTCTGTGTGTGCGACCTGATGAAGGGACTCAGACCATCGGGTTCAGATAAGACCCGCCCACTGTCTGCTCAACAAGCCTCTTGCAGCTTTTAAAGGTACAATGTGAAGAGTTTGGTGACCTCTCGTGGTGAAGCTGAATATTGCATGAACAGCGTTTAGTTGGGCTACTTTATGAACATGGTGGTGCAACACGACCGCCTTTACAGCAGTTCTTATTCTGCTGATTAAATATGTTTGTATGTGATTCTTTTTTCTCTGTCGATGGAAATATCTTCACCTTAAAGGTGCAGTGTGTACGATTTTGGCCATTATCCCAGTTGCTCCCCAACTTGAACATGAAACTCAAAAGCTGTTTAGTTTGTCCATTCTGGGCTACCGTGAAGACATGGTGGTGCAACATGGCCGCCTCCACAGAGAGGACCCGCTCCTGCTTTAAATATAAAGGCTCATTCTAGGGAGATGACAACAACAATCTATACAGTCAGGTGATTTTACACAAATCAGACTGATTATTCTATATTTGATTTTGTCTCTTAAATCTTACACAGTGAACCGTTAAAGGTGCAGTGTGTAAGATTTGGTGACATCTATTGGTAGAGTTGCATGTCGTATCCATCACATCACCCTTCCTTGTTGAGCAGGCAGGAGAACCTATGGTAGACTGCAGTTGCCAATAGAGCTCAGAAGATGTTTGGTGTGTCCACTCTGGGCTGATGTAAAAACATGGCGGCCCCCGTAGAGAGGACCCGCTCCTGATGTAAATATACATTAAAGGGCTCATTTAGGGGTAATGTGAAAAAGACATCAGGCATCCAGGCAATTATACACTCGTAAAAATGACCGTATGCAATTAAATAATCTACAGATAGAAGTGATGAATCTTACACACTGCACCTTTAATTTGATCTCCTCTGCAAACACACTCTTACCCCCCTGACCCCCCTTCACTCATCATCTGAACACACCTGTGTGCTTTTCTCACAACATACAGAACATGACCATATATGGAGCCTCCCACTGAGGTGGCCTCACAATTGGCACATGAATTAAAGTCGTTTCCATGACAACCAGTCCAGCTGTGCCTCTAAACATAGACATACACGACAAGGCAGATGTGTTGCCATGCATCCTCCATACGTGCAGACTGCAGGTTTGGATCACACCCTCGTAGGAGCCACCAGGCCTCAGTGCGCCCCCCCACCCCCTTCCCTCCACCCCCACCACCCCACGCTCAGGTCCCCCCCTTCCATCCGAGCGCCCTGCTCCTTCCTGCGGCTTCACCTCCCTCTGTCACCCGCTGTCCAACCGCCCACACCCGGAGAAGCTGCTCGGAGCTGCTGCACATCATCCACACCGTGTTACTGCTAAATCAAATGTGGGGGAGCCAGAGCTGGAGCTGCGGCCTGCTCTCATCACAGCATCATGGAGAAGCAGCAGGAGGAAATTCAACAATCCCCCCCCCCCCCCCCCCCCCCCCCCCCCCCCCCCCCCCCCCCCCCCCCCCACCCCACGCTCAGGTCCCCCCCCCTTCCATCCGAGCGCCCTGCTCCTTCCTGCGGCTTCACCTCCCTCTGTCACCCGCTGTCCAACCGCCCACACCCGGAGAAGCTGCTCGGAGCTGCTGCACATCATCCACACCGTGTTACTGCTAAATCAAATGTGGGGGAGCCAGAGCTGGAGCTGCGGCCTGCTCTCATCACAGCATCATGGAGAAGCAGCAGGAGGAAATTCAACAATAACAGAGATGATGATGTGTATCACATGCAACACAATGAGTGTGTGTCTGCGTCGCTCGGTGTGTGTGTGATGAATGGAGGCTGCAGCCTACCTGAAATGTGCCAGTGGATTTCCAATTTGGAGAATTCCGGGTTGACTCCACCCAACAGACACACACACACGCACACACATACACACACTCACGCTCACACACACAGGGGAAAGGCGCTCTCTCTCACACACACACACAGAGACACACAGACACACACACACACACACTCTCTCTCTCTCTCTCACACACACACACACACACTGGAGAAGAGGATCTGTCAAAAATGGAGATGATGGGAGGAAATCCCAGCTTCTCTCCTCCGGATCCAAAAACCCTCCGCGGGGGGAGACGTGGCCTCGCAGCGGCGCAGGGTCGTGCCTGATCCAGCGGCTACAGGGGAGATCCAGGCGGCGGCGGCGGCGGCGGCGACGTCCTGGTACAGAGGCTGGAGCCGGAGAGATGGTTACGCATGCGAGCGAGCGAGCGAGGGGGGGAAACCTCGGTGTGACGCTCAGGCTGCGGGGAACGGGAGCACTCGATCAGTGGAGCAGCAGCTGCGGCGGGGAGCAGCGTGCACGGGGG
>JAFBJT010090304.1:33718-60494 GCA_016785325.1 Chascanopsetta lugubris
GGGGGGGGGGGGGGGGGGGGGGGGGGGGGGGGGGGGGGGGGGGGGGGGGGGGGGGGGGGGGGGGGACGTCTCTGATGTCCGGACCGGCCCTGAACGCACCAACACACCCACCAAAAAATTAATGTTATCTCATTTTGATGATTTAATTCTAATTGGCTTTAATGCTGCAGAAGACTCTCAAGATCCGCAGGCTTCCCCGTTTCATTTTTACATCAGCTTTGACATCACCGGGTTCCCCCCCCCTCCCCCTCCCCCTCCTCCTCCTCCTCCTCCTCCTCCTCCACAGCCCTCCTGTCACCATGGCAACGGGATGATGGGTCGCATCCATAACAAGACTCTTTGGGGGAATTTGGCATCCACATCACAAAACTCATATCAAACGATCAATAATGATTAGTTTCCAATCTCCCCTTAAAGGTGCAGTGTGAATGATTGAAAGGTGCAGCATGTATGATTTCGGTCATTTTTGTCACTTTGAAGGCTGAGGGTGAGGTGATGGATACAACATGCAACTTCACCTCTAGATGTCACCAGATCTTACAGACTGCACCTTTAACACATTCCAATTTCTTCTGTGAGAAACTTAATACAAATGCAATGTCACCACTAATGTCTAAATTCTTCACCTTTGTTTTTCAATGTGAAAAATTCAATTATTCCTGCAAATATTCCCATTGTGTGTGATGTTATGTTCATGTTTACTATTATCCAGAACATTTTTTAAAACTAGATGTCACTGAATCTTACCACACCGCCCTCAAGTCAGTAACTCAGGCAGCATAACTCTCTATCCTCTCGCCTTCGCTGTCCCTGAACGCATCAGTTCTCTACACAAAAAGGAGACAAAAGACAGAACCTAGTGATAATCATTCAAATATTCATATATTTATATATATATATTTATATATTTATAATATAGCCATCACTTGGTTTGTTCATACACACACAAACATACATATATACAAACAAACAAAAACATAAAATATGACCTTTAAGAACCCCAGTTTACAAACTTGCAGAACCAGCCCAAACAGGTCAAACAAACAAAACACAATATAATTACACATTTCTTCATAAGTAAACCTAAGACGTTGATTTAAATTATGCATAGCTTAAGTTTTCAACTGAAAAATATTTCCTTCTGTGAAACAGCACAAATACACATTTATCACGGTTTCCTCTCAGAGTTTCGCCATTTTCTCAAAAAAACCATCTAACACACGGATGTTAAAGAGGAAAAAGAAATAAAGACGTGGTTCTCGTGGGCAAATACTTTAAAAAGGAGGAAATGTATGTACATGTGCGAGCATGAAAACACTGTAAACAAATGCAGTAACAATATGTCAGAGTAACAGAGGAAGTGGATCGAGGAGGAGAAACAAAAAAAGGAATGACACCAGGACACCATAAGAAATTTTCCCTTTCTCGAACACAGGAGTGAAAATAAAGACAAATGACCTATTGCATGTTTACGTGGGATATTGCTTCTGAAATGTATTTGAATCCAAGCTCAGTTCATATTAAATCTACAGCTCTTTTCTAGTGAATGGTCGTTGATTAAATCCAAAAAAGTGCCACGACTAACAAAACACACAAAGTGCGGTAGGATGAGCGGGAATGTAGAGAGTAGCTACATGGATCCACAGAGGCACGCCCATGTAAACTTCATGGTAGGTGCAGAAACGTCACCACCTCCCTGCTTTATTTCTAATGCTGCACAGGTGCAAAGCTCAGGATACGATCGCTGAAGAGCGCAAAAGGTTTTAGTGCATCTGAGAGGGTGAAACAAAAAGGGCGGAGCCAGGACAGAACGACGAGTCTTTGAGGTGATCCTTATAAATAAATGAATAACATTAAAGCTGGAGGACGGTTCGGCTGAGAAAGGCATTAATGAAGGAGCGTCATGACAGCCAATGTCACGCAGTCAAAGTCAGCGTCGTCCCAGCATGCGGAGGTTGAGACGGAGCATCCAACACAAGGTGCACCTCATCCCCACCCCTCCCCTCCCCTGCTCCCCACATCCCTCCCCAGAGCTCAGACCCACATGGACGCTGGGCCGTGACTCCACAGCTCAGACCTGAGTGGAGCGAACAGCCCATCAGAGCGCCGTCTCTCTCCCACAGAGCGGGTCGTATCCCGGTGACAGACACACTCCCTCCCTCCCTGAGAGTGGGACGCTGCTCGCCAAGCCTCAGCAGGGATCTGTCAGACGGGGAGCGATGTGGGAGATCCGGGGCGACGGCGGCAGGATGACGAGACACCGAGGGTCTTCACACTTTGGGTTCCGGCTTGGACCGGACGATAGCAGCTTACCGAGAAATCAACATCACGCGAGGATCCGAGCGCGGCGACAAACTTGAGAAACAGACGCAAAATACTCTGTGAAATGTGTCTGTTGCAGCCTCAGACAAATGTTCATCACCTCCCCCCCTCCCCCTCAAAACATTCCACTTCAGTATGTTTATAAATATAGATTTATATACATATTATACTATCTTATAGAGTCGTTTCTGGATACTGGGAGTTCATTCGGCGGAGAATGGCTTCAGTTCAGAGGGATGAGGGAGGTTGAGGTCATGCTGAAAAGTCCTTCATCGAGGACGAAGAAGAGGAAGAGGAGGAGGAGGGGGGAGCGCCTCTTGGGGACTGAGAACCGGACAGTGGTAAACGCACACACACTCTCTCACACATACACACACACACACACACACACACACAATCAGCCTGCCGCATAGCTGCTCAGGAAAGAGTAGAACATGGGCAGCTTCATGCGCTGCTGGTCCCGCCGACACCAGGCCATCACCGTGCCCTCGCTGTTGGCCGTGTAGAGGTGGTGTCCGTCACACGAGTACGTCAAGCTGAGAGACGCCAGAGGACATCGCCGTCATCCACACAGAATTCAAACATTCATTTACAGTCACTGAGATTCATCATGGAGATGATTAAAGTTACAGTGTGTAGGATTTAGTGATCCATGTGTTACCGTAAAAACATGGTGGTGCAACATGATGGTCTCCTCGTGTAAATAAACAGAGCTCATTCATGGTCACAAAAACATAGACTGTCAGGTATTTACTTCTAAAAAATTGAATTATTTCCTTTTCTGCCTACAGAAATGTAAAGAGTTTCACTCAAGTCTTACACACTGGACCTTTAACATGGCAGCAGCTCTCATACCTGATGATGGGTTTGCTTGATTTGGGGAAAGTGATCTCTCTCACTGGTTTCAAATCCCAGGTGCTCCACAACCTGCACATGACAAACATCAGTGTGAGTGAGCAGAGAGGAAACACATCAAACCTTAAAGGAGCCTATTAAACGTATTGTCAGCTCTTTTTGCTGACAACAAAGGGTTTGCTATCAACTTCTTCTATGGTAGTGGTGGTACAATATTTATAGTTCAAAACGCCCAGGTAGAACTTAAGCAAGCCCTGGTTTGAATCTGCTGTTCACTATTTTGAAATGAGAACTGAAATGGCCCCTAAAAGCTCACTGTGTCCTGATTGGCTGACCTCTGATAACCTTCCAGGGAGCCTAACTCTGACTTATGATTGAAATCTTGTTTTCTGAAATCATGTTTGAGCCGAAATGGGATCCAGTTTCAGGAATCACTTCTTCCTCTCTCACCTGACAACACCGTTCTCCAGCCCGCCGGCGATGACATTGACAGACACGCCCTCTGGCTGGTTGGAGAACGCCACGGAGCAAATGATCTCTCTGCAGTGGACGTGGCCAATCAGGTCGCCGTTCACCGTCCACAGGCGCAGATCGCTGCCTCCGCCCACTGCGGACGAGGAAACAAGAGGAATCACCACCCACATCAAAGCGGGACCACAGCGACCTTCATCAATCCAGGGGTGTGACACACTGTGGTTACGGAGCAGGACGCTTCTCACCTGAGTCGCACACGGTGGCGATGTCACCTGTGGTCTCGCTGGCTGACACGGCGGTCACCGGACTTTTGTGGCCTGTGAGACTTTGTACGTAACACAACCTGAAGACATAACATGAATGTGAGTTCGGGTTAGGGTCATCTTTAACCTAAAGAGATCTTCATTCATTCAGATCTTCGCCATTTCAATCAATTTGACCAAAGTCTTACCCAATGCACCTTTAAAGGGTTTTTTACAGAGCTGCAAAAAAATGGAGGCATTGCACACGCCATACACATACTGACCTGTTGAGGTCCCAGAGGATACAGGTGCCATCTCTGCTGACACTGATGAGAACGCTGTACGGTTTGCAGACAAACAGGCTGGTGACCTCCCCTGTGTGTCCGTACAGGTGAACCTGAGACTCCACCTCCATCTCTGAAGGCTGTGCAAAGACATCATGCAAATCAGGAAGTGCATTAGACACACACACACACACACACACATACATCTGAATAACCGAGTGTGACACATTAGTATGGAGGCTGTATCTCTGATTCCTGCACTAATCAGTGTCCAGTAGGATTTTGTGAGCATCAGGGATTCACTCAGAGGGACAGGAAGTAGAGCAGCGTGTGGGCAGGAAGCAGTGAAAGTCTGACAGCCTCTGAGGACTGAACTCTCAGACCCCTAATCCCACTCGTAGACTCAGTGGAAAAAATGAGTTTCAAGGGCAACTGTGATGTGACTAATGAAGCCGAGCATGTGAGCACGGTGGAACTGTCTAAAGAGGGGTGGTGTGTGTGTGTGTGTGTGGGGTGTGTGTGTGTGTGTGGGGGTGGGGGGGGTGGGGGGTAATGGGAGGTGGGTGGATGGAGTGGGGGTGTCGATGTGTTGGCGGAACGAAGGTGAGAGGGAGACGTTGCCATGGAAACCCACCGTGGTGCTGGTGAAGCGGTTGCTGTAGGCCGTGATGACTCCACATTTGCTGCCTGTAAATAGCTGGCAGCCATCGGGCACCCAGGCACAGCTGGTCACCTGGAGAGAGAGAGAGAGAGAGAGAGAGAGAGAGAGAGAGAGGGGACGAGCAAGGGAGAGAGGGAGTGAGCAACCAGAAAGCTCTCTGGTTCATCCTGTACATAAAGATGGACTACGCATGACCACCTCCTCCCACTACCAAGAAATGAAGCAGAAATAACCTGACACAAACACCACCATTTTGTGCTTTAGGTAACAAGGTCCTAGGAATGAGCATCACTTGTTGTAATCCCTCTCTTTATTGATCTGCTGGAGCACACCATGTATGGGATGTTTCCGAACAGTAACATTTGGACATTTAGGTTAGTGCTAGTAGTTGGCCTCATTAGCATAATACAGTATCAGCATTTACACAACGACTGTAATGTTCCTACACTCGTGTAGGTCTTTCAGTTCAAGCTATACTGATGAAGTAAGGCAGAAGAGGAGGGGCCAAACTTCCAGTCAACACACCTTCCATACCATAATGCAAAAAAACAAGCGACAGTAAAATAGGCATTTAAACACTGACACACTGGTTTATCTCGATGTGCATTTTTTGCATTGGACGTTTTATGAGTTTCTGACCTGGTGAAGTTGTGAGCATTGAATAAAGTTGATGGGTGGTTCACTCTGTTTACTCTTCAGCCTCAATATGTTGTCCGAGTAGCCCCAACTCAAGATGGCCGACCACTGGATGTCTGTGCTGTGCATGCTCCGGACACCTACAGAGAGAAATAAGCAGAATGAGGCGGATGTTGGATCCTCGACCTCCATTCTGGCTCTTGTTTGCGTGGTGGGCGGGATCTCACCTTGCTCCTTGCTGTAAATCATCATGAGGCAGAACTTGCGGGACAGACCGCAGATCGCTCGCGTAGGCAACGCCAGCAGGGAGCCGAACCTCTCGCCGTGTGGCTGGCTGAAACACACCACTGGGTCTGGAGCTGAGGGCGAGCCCACGTACTCACCCCACTTCAGACCTTTGATCCACGGCAGTGGGCTCTATGGGGGGAGAGAGAGAGAAAGAGAGAGAGGGAGAGAGAGAGAGGAAATCAGGTGAGCGACAATTCTTCTTTTGGATGATGAATTAAGTCACATCTTTCTCCAGCACTGACATGACAGTGGATTACCGGGCAGGTTATTTCCTTAGTCTGCTCTCTGGTCTCTCTGAAGGCCAGTTGAACCAGGAGGCCCATGGCGGCGGGCAGCTCGCCCTCCATCAAGAGTTTAGAGCTGGCCCTGCTGATATGCGAGGCGCTGAAGAGCTGCCTGGGCGTCTGTCCGTACGTCTTGATCATCGTCTCCAACGCCCGTCGCTGCACTGGGTCTTCGACAGCCGACACGTCCATGCCAAAATAGGTCTTTGAGAACAGACGAGAAAATCAGAGTGAAACAGAACAATATGTACCTCAATAGTTCAAAACAAACATGGTGACTATCGGCTTCTTACAGCAGGGTGGAAGACATTGATGGCGTGGACGGCGGCTTTGCCTTTCTGCTTGAGGCCGAACACCAGGTCGATCCACTGGCACAGTGTCTGGGAGACCTGGTCGGACTCCAGCGCCTGTCTGTGGATGAGGATGAACAGACGCGGGTCGTTGCGAGCCCAGGGTGGCAAATTCACGTGATTCACCCTCTCGCCGTTCTGACGCACGCCGAAATCAAAGCCTGCAAAAAGAGGATTATATCTGTGAGATGCAATCCAAACAAACTGTAGCTTTGGAAAGGTGTAAAAGACAAATAATGACCCTCTCTGTTGACCAGGAACTCTGGGAGGTAGAAGAACTCCGGGATGAGCTCTTTAACATCCGTCATGGACTCGTAGGAGGACAGTCTCCACGTGGTGTTCATGGAGTGAAACGTCCGGTCTGGGATGTCAAAGCTCTGGTCTGGAAACAGGCGAAGACGATCTCATTACAGATTCAACTCTCTGATTGAAAAGATGCTCTTTCATGACCACAGACTGAACTCATTTACAATCACACAAAAAGACGGCCTGCGGGATCAGAGCAATCGCCAATAAAAGGAAAGATAATTCACACAGGAAGGGAGAGAGAGGGGACTTGATCAGAGGGAAGTACAGAGGTGAAGAAACCTGTAATGGCCGATACGTGTGACCCGGCAGAGCCGTGTGCTCAGCAGCTCCGCGCTGCTCAGCACTAAAAGCCTCATCGTCGAATAAGATGTAGCGCTCGCTTGAACGTACACAGGTGGCTCTGGACTAAAAGCTAATTGGAACTGTATGATAATCATCTGCTGTTAAAGAGTATCACACTGTCAGTCACTTCACGCTCACACTGACGGTAGAATCAGCGCAGCCACCGATTCCAGGAGCCACTCACCCTGGTAGGCCAGGAACATCTTGGTGAACGGTGGCATCCGGACCAGGAAGTGCAGCACCGTGCCGCTGTTGGAGTAGTGAGAGCCGTAGTGGTACGGCTGCACAGGAGGCATGGGGTCGTCCTCACGGATGCCCTTTTTGTACTCCTCCTCCAGGTACTGCAGAACAAACACACAAGTGTCAGTGTGTTTCTCAGTGGAACATCAGACACACACAAACATACACACACACACACACACACACACACACACACACGCAGGGATAACACAAGGGACTTACTCTGTAGTTGTCCACATAGCGATCCTCTTTCTCTTTGGACTGGACTGCGATGGGTTTACTCAAGTTCCTGTACAAGGACAACATGGACGCATTGATTGAAAGCAGGAAATATCAAAGACAGGGGAGTCAAAAATACGACCTGCAGGGAAAAACCAGCCCACCAGGGGGTCCAATCTGGCCCGTCAGATGACTCCTCTAAGTGTAAAAATTGCAGACGATGACGATTACAGAAGATGCAGTGCGTACGTTTGAGCAATTTTTATCACTTTTTTTTGCAGTACTAGGATTACAAATCTTTTTTTACAAAAGTATAATCACCCCAATGTGTGACTTGCTTTTACGTTACCCTAAAATGTGACCTTTAATTTATATTTGCATCAGGGGCCGCCATATTTATACATCAGCCCATACCTAACACACTTAACATCTTTTGAGCTTTAATGACAACTGAGGGCTACCATAGGTTCTCCTGCATGCTCGAAAGGATGAGGTGATGGATACAACATGCAACTTCACCAATAGATGTCACCAAATCTAACACACTGCACCTTTAACTGCAACCTTCAGAATGTACTTGTGCTTTTTTGCACTAAAACAAAGGTAAACATTTTGACTTGTCAATTATAGGTTTATTATTATGGCGAGTTTGACACGCGTGGTCTTAGGGCCCCATCATTTGAAGAACACAGCTACATTTTTTGTGGGCAGACTTTAAAAAAATATTAACCTTTATTTAATTGGGTTAAGTTTCACTGACTAAACTAAACAAAAACGAAACTATTTTGCACAGAAGTCCTGTCCAAGTCAGGCAGCATGACAGACAAAGACGCACGATTAAAACAAAATCATAGCCATAATAAAAACAAGATTTCAAATGTCTCTATGTCTTACTGTATATACATATGAAGAGAGTGTGCTTTCACCTAAATACACAATACATTTTTCTGACCATGCATGTTTGAGCCAGTAGACTGATTTCTATGTGAAGGTCTCTATCCTGAAATCCACTACTGTGCGTGTTCCCTGGTCCTCTCAGCGTCTGTCAGCAGCTGTGGGCAGCGGCTCTGCGCTTTGCTCATTCAACCTGGAACTGACCGATATCAGGGTCAATCTCAACTCTGCGCTCCAGTCATGCTCCGGCTTGAGGATTAACAGCTACAAAGACAAGCTTTCATTGCTGCTGCGCAGGTAACTAACAGTGCATGGAACGTGTGTGTAATGTGAGATACTGTGCTCGCAGAGCGATAAGCGCGCACATCTACCGATTGTTCCCAACAGAACCTTGAAAGTGCAACAACCATACTGACATTTAAGCAACTTCATATTTTGAAAAACTTTCAACACTTTGAAAGTTTTATCAGCGTAAACTGAGCTGGAATGGAACTGTGTGATCTACAGAGGCTCTATGAGATCTGCGTCACCAGCTTGTCCTACCCTCACCTCTGTTGCCTAGCAACAGAGATGGGGAGTGCAAAGACTATGAAGTTTTGATGACCCTTTGTTTTGGAAAGTGTGTAATGCTAGCTGCTGAATCAAAGAGAGGTTGATATAGTTTACATATTACACTTAAGCTAAACTTGAGTGGTGAGCCTCTGTCTCCATCGCGTGCTTCAATCATGAAAAGCTCATTTGCTGACACAGCAGCCGTAAGGAAAATATTTTTCAAGGACTACCCCCTGCTTTTCATTGGCATTTAATGATTTCCTCTCACTCTGCATGACTGGAAAATTGGTTCATAACCTGTCAGGCTACAGAACGTCACCCGTGTTGGACTCCGACCCTCTAAAATCGACATGCACATCATCAACATGCCATACCAGCCAGCACCACAGGCACATTCTCAACCTATCAAAAACACGTGAGTATCAACATGACTGATAAAGACAACCTGTGAGCTGAAACATGGAGCATAGGAGCAGCGCTTCATGCTGCGGGTACATCGGGATGATACATTCCATGAGATCCAACAACCTCAACAGATCCAGCTAAAACAGAGTGGCAGTCCAGCACTGACCTGTAGATGTTGGGGTCCTGCAGGTCGAGTGTCTCGCTGGTGTAATCTCTCAGGATGAAGGGGAACACGGGGTACTGCATGAGGTCGTTGAAGGAGCGGCCCGCATGCTTGTTCAGGTGTGTGAGGTACTCGAAGTTGGAGATCTGACCCGAGCCCCAGAGCTGTGTGAGGGCCGTGATGTTTCCGTGCTCCAACAGGTTGGGCAGATCGGAGGTCAGGATGTTATGGTAGACATCATCGCGGAACTGAGGCACAGAGCACGGACCAGAGAAGCACCAGATTAAGGCAACTGTGTGAGGACTGCAGTGAAAACAATGGCAAACTACTAACGAGCAAATCTGTTAAATTATACATGTCTTCTCTCTGTGTTTCCTGTTACATAGAAGAAATCAGCCCGGGGCCTTTCGAGAGCTACACATCCACACACACTGGACCTTGAACATGCTCACATTTTGTATTGCAGTAGTAAGTAAACGTTTTTGGTAATAATTGGCAAATTGGCAATTTGACTATACGGGAAAATGATGAGAGGTTAGAGGAACCTCTCGAAAGTAAAAAAGGAATCTGAACCCAACTTGATGGGAGAAAGTAAAAGGGATTTATCGAGTAGCACTACTGTCGTAGTTGTAGTTCCCTCGCGCTGTCAACAGCGACAGCTCCTGTTTTTACTCTCGCCCTAAAACGCTGTTGGTCATCTGCCCCAACTCCTCTGACTGGCCAGCGGACGCATCCTCATGTGATTGGTCAATAGCCTAAGTGTCCCACTTATTGATGTATGACTTGGACCACTACAGTGATGTGAGCTTGAACAGGAAGTAGAGAAAACAATCCAAGACATGGTGTCTAACCAAACTCCTACGAGCATGTAGGAGAACCTATTGTGGACTTCAGTTGTCATTAAAACTCAAAAAAAGGTTAGTAATTCACTCTGGGCAACTGAAAAAAACATGGCTGCCCCTGTAGAGAGGTCCACCTCTCATGTAAATAAACGTTAACGGGCTTAGTTAAGGTTCATGGGAAAAAAACATTCAGGTGAAAATGTCAGTATGAAATGGTTTGGTAATATTTTTTTGGAAGTGACATAAATGACCTAAATCTTACTCACTGCACCTTTAATTATGAATTCTCTAAAATGGAAATCCCTGGTGTGTATGAAAGTCAGTTGTCCTCCTACATTGGCACATCCCCTTAAAGCTAAAATGCGTAAAATGATAACAATGATCATCTTTATGACTGAGTGCTGACAGAATAACAAAAGGGCATTTCAGCAATTATTTCTCAAAGCAAATATTCTTCCAAGCTGCATTTGCATTGTTTCAATTTCCCTGAGGAGAACTCCCAAAGGGATGATTAAAGTCGTCTGTCTGTCATTTTGTATTTTTCTTTGAGCGTTTGTCAATAGTTTCACTTTCATCTTCAAATCAAACAGGGATTCAGTCTCCTCCACGGGTGAGCTGTTGAGACTGATTATTGATCATTCTTTGAGCTGAAATGAAAACGAAGACTAAGATCCTCACAGGTATTTTGTACCCTTCTCCGCGTTCTTTACTCTTTAAACTTATTGCATGGGACTTGTGTTTGCGGTCTCACCTTGGTGGTGTCAAAGGCTAACAGCAGGGTCCTGCCGTTAGTGAGGAATATTTCCACAGCATTGTCTCTCAGCTGCCACCAGCGCTTGTGCACCTCTTTGATCTCCTCATACGTCCACGAGAAAGAGGGAGCCTCCGTCTCCCCGTGCAGACTCTGTTCAAACACCAGCATTTTAAGTTTTCGCCTCACACAGAGCCCCACCCTCAGCAGAGGAAAAAGCCTGAACACACTACATATGTATATATCCGTCTTCACCTGGTTGTCGTGAGCGTCGGCTGCGTTGTCCTCCACAAAGTACATCCCGGACTTTCCTGTGAGACAGCGTGGAGTGTTTGAGATTTGGTGTCTTAAGTATAAAACAAACAGAAGCTTCGCCCACTGAATAAGTAACAAACACTTGAGTGTGCGAGGACAGAGAGAGAGAGAGAGAGAGAGAGAGAGAGAGAGAGATACTCTCCAGTGGCTCCGAGAGAGCACATCACTCAGTGTGCCTTTCTAACCGCCTCAGCGTATTATGCATAGTGCAGCTGAGAGCGGTGGTCAGAAACGTACCCAGAAGCAGCTCCCCCACTGTCTCTCTGGAGGGGGCGACACTGATGCACCGTCGGGTGAACCTGAGCACAGAAAGACGTTCCTCAAACAAGACCATTCACCATCTGAATAAAACATGCCGTCCTCTTCAGATCATCCTGAGACAGATATGATGTTTACTGAAGGCTTTACCTGATGGGCTCGCTCGTGGCTTTGTCTTTGACGGTGGAGGAGAAGGAGGAGTGGGTTTTATCCTCAAACAGGAAGGACAGTGGCGCCTTCATCATGTCTGGGAAAACACAAGGGGATTACATTAAAGGTGCAGTGGGTAAGATTTAGTGACATCTAGAAGTGAAGTGGCATGTTGGATCCATCCAAGCATGCAGGAGAACCTGTGGTAGACTTCAGTTGTCATTAAAACTCAAAAGATGTTTAGTACGTCCACTCTGGCGATTGTAAAAACATGGTGGCCACCATAGAGAGGAACTGCTCCACATGTAAATATATACATATGGGCTCATTTGAGGGTAATGGAAAAAAATAATAATACATTGAAATTCATTAAAATGTCAATATGTAATTGTTATGAAATATTTTTAGGGGTGACAAAAATGTGGAAATCTTACACACGCACCTTTAAAGGGCTCAGCTTAGAGTAAAAGCCAGTCATACATTGAGGTGATTATGAATTTGTAAAAATGTCTAAATAATAGTTCTGTACTTCTGTTTCTATAGATAGAAATGACAAGCATTGACAAATACTTGACACACTGCACCTTTAAGGAAGATAAACACGCAAACATTTTTACAAAAAAGTGCCAATGTCCACCTTCAGTCTTGCGTCTGTCCTTGAGCAGGTATTTGTTGGGGATGGTGAGGTAGCATCTCTGGAGTCGTCGTCGCTCCCGGTTTGGTCCCTCGGTGGGGTCCAGCTGCCAGGATGTGGGGTAG
Source organism: Chascanopsetta lugubris (assembly GCA_016785325.1). Lineage (NCBI taxonomy): Eukaryota > Metazoa > Chordata > Actinopteri > Pleuronectiformes > Bothidae > Chascanopsetta > Chascanopsetta lugubris. The sequence continues at coordinate 46,314 of JAFBJT010090304.1, forward strand.
GAAGTCTGGTCATACCACACGGCACTGAAACAGAGCAGTACAGGCATCTCAAACCCTCTGACCAGTCAATAATCAGTCTGACTGCAGGCTCTGTGAGGTGTCATGCCAATTTTCCATTTCGCTGTGGGGGTTAAACATTCTGAAATTATTCTGTTCCACATTTTCACACGATGAAACGCAGTTCTGTTAATGAAGTGAGGGAAGAACGTTCAGTGAGAATATTATTTTAGTGGCAAGTAATCAGAGAAAATAAGGAAGAGGAAAAATGAGGATGTCTTCATGAATGGAAATGTTGGTCAGTCACTCTAGCCCAGACTGAAAATCTATATAGACATTCATGTAAAAACTGTATATGTGGGTGATAACTGGTGAAATTGGTTATCATGAATAAAAGGTACATTGTGTGTAAGATTCGGTGACATCTACTGGTGAAGTTGCATGTTGCATCTATCACCTTATCCTTCCCTTAAGTCCAATACATACTCCGCAAGAACAGAGAACTTTGTTCTTGCTCCCTGGGCTGCAAGAACAAGAACAAAGTTCTTTCTGGCCAGGACATGACATATTTCACAAGAACAAACTTCTGCCCCGGTGATGTGTCAGAAACAAGCTGCAAGAACTCCCAGACCAGGACTGCAAGAACAAAATGACATCATTTTGTTCTTGCAGCCCTGGGAGCAAGAACAAAGTTCTCTGTTATTGTGAAGTATGTATTGGACTTAAGGGAAGGATAAGGTGATAGATGTAGATGTATAGGCAGTAGAACCTATGGTAACCCTCAGTGGTCATTAAAAGCTCAGACGATGTTTAGCATGTCCGCTACGGGCTACTGTAAAAACATGGCAGCCCCCATAGGGAAGACCCGCTCCTGATGTAAATAAACATTAAAGAGCCTATTTTAAGGTAATGTAAACATTATTTGTGAAAATGTCAATAGAGAATTTTCATCTACAGATGAAACAACATTGGACCGAAAACTCACACACTGCACCTTTAAGATAAGAGGTGAAGATACTTATCGCTTGACCAAATGAATAAATGGAATAGCCTTGTAGTACTGTCACCTCGCTATTGTTAGCACTTAGCTGTAAGCCTTATCTTATCACACGCTAACAGAGCTGTGTTTGTGTTTGTCGAGTCCTAATCGTAAACACCTCATCAGAGAAGAGATAAAAACTAATCCTTGCCTTGAACTTGAACTTTCCTCTACTGTTGCTCTCTGAGCTGTCTACTATTCCAAACCATCTGATCAAACATTAGAAAGTCATTAAAACAACCAGAGAAGTACCAGGAGAATAATTATCATCATTACAGCGGCAATCTTATTGTTGCTCTCTCCGACACTGAGTTAGCTAATGAGAGAAATACACTCCTGTGCCCACCGGTCGTGCGTGAGTTGCTGCACCAGCTCCTGCCAGTGGCGGCTGGCGCTGAGGTCAGTCTTGTACAGTCCCCTGATGTGCTGGATGACTTTCTTCCTCTCCATGCCTTGTCGCAGAGACACGTTCTGAGTGATGTCTGCCGCAATCTTGGAAATGTCCTTGGACTTTCCGTCGAGTCTCTGGATGAGGCTGCAGAGGAAATGGAATGGAACACAGTTGGGTAAAAGAGTGGACACAGTGAGGCAAAGGACACGATTCTTCATACGACCTCTGAACATCAAAGAGGAAAAGATCTCGGACTCACTTCCTCTGAGTGTTGGCCATTTTCTTTTCCCAGGCCACTTTGCTTGTTTTTTCCTCCGTTTCATACTTGATTTTCTCCTGTGGAAGAAGGGACGTGAATGAGCCAACATGGAGTTTTTTTGCATTTAAAGGTGCAGTGTGTACGCTTTCTGTCATTTTTGTCACTTCTCAAAATATTACAAAACAATTTCATACTATTATTTCCATGTCATCAAAATGTTTTATTTTTTCTATTGCTCTTAAACGAGCCCATTCATCTATATTTACTTGAGGAGCGTGTCCTCTCTATGGGCGCCGCCATGTTTTTACAGTAGCCCAGAGTGGACGTACTAAACATCTTTTGAGTTTAAATGACAACTGCAGTCTACCACAGGTTCTCCTGCATGTTCAGAGGGGTGAGGGTGAGGTGATGGATACAACATGCCACGTCACCACTAGATGTCACCAAATCTTACACACTGCACCTTTAATGATATTTATGCTTTATTAAAAGGTATCATGGTTTGTTTTCCCTCCCTGCCTCTGCAGCAGAACTCACGTCTTTCATGGCCCTGAGCAAGTCTTGTTTGTGTAGAGCGTTGGGTGGAATGCAGCGATGGCCACAAAGCTTGAGCGAGGTCATGAACACACCCACTGCGTTCTGCTCATCTTTGGTGAGGCTGTCCTTGTGATCGTGCAGCATCTCATACAGGTAGAGCGACAACTTTGGTCCGTGCTGAGCGGAGGAGAACAAAGGATAGGACAATAAAAAATGAATTTATGACCGAACCGGCTGACCCTCGGTGAGGGCTGAGAGGAGGGGAGCAGATGAAGAGCTAAAGCCTGAAGACACCTCGCAAACCTGTCAGTACAAGTAAAAATGTCTAAGAATGACCAGAATTACATTATTCATGGGTCAAATAACTGGCGAGTTAATATTCTAAAGTTATATGTCCTTCCCTCTCACCTCCAGACCAGGGCTGAGACTCTCTTTGAGGATATCCACATGTCTGGGGTCGAACACAAAGTCCAGCGTCTCCTTCCGGTCACACAGTGGAAGTGCGGGGCTGAGCGTGTGCACCAGCAGGCGGCCAATCTGGACCCGAAACGTGTCCCGGCACGACCACAGGATCCTGCGCCATTGCTGATGTGGGGCTCCCCCTCGACCTGTGCTGCCCTGTGAGATCGCGATTGTCAGCGTACTGTTTCAAAATCACATGATTGCGATTGGGGTCTCTTTTTTCCTTACCAGACTGATTTTGATTCCGTCCATCATGAGTCTGAGAATGTCCTTCTGAAGGCTCTTCTTGCTAGCGGGCGGCAGGGTGAAGGGGGTCGGGGAGTGCGGGACGGAGGCGGAGCCACCGTCATCATGAGGTTGGTCGCCTGGCTCTGGTGTGAAGAGCTGTTGGTCCGGGGAGTCGGGGATGTTCAGCAGGTCGAACAAGTCCTGACTCACGTCTGGATTTGCGGACACATCGAAACAGAACCGCGATTAGACAGCAGACTCGTTTTGAGGGAAACAGAAAATGGGGAGTCGAGACGTTTCTAACCATGGTAAATGAGTCTGTTGACCGCAAGAACAACAAGTCTCTGCAGCCGCTGGACGAACTCCGTCTCGCTGGCGCGGATCGGGTTCTCCTGGCTCATCCTCCTCTGCATCATCTGGTGGAGCTCGTCGCTGGCAACAGAGCGCATCCTCATGAGGAGAGAGTCCGTCTGCGCTAGGGAGAACCTCCGACGGCCTGCGAGCACACGATTGGTGTGAGGAGACGGCACGCAATTAGTGCACATTTGTTTTTCCTTTCAAGACGAGAGTAAAGCTATGCAAATGTCTCATATATCATTGAACACAGAGAAGATTATAAAGATTCACTGATCAAAATGCCATCTGTGCTGGAAATGCTTAACGCTAATGTCGTTAAGCATTCAAAACATGCAGGCACACAAAAGGCACCAGTAGCGGGCGAGGATACTGGGCGGGTGAGTCCCCGAAAAGTGAGACTGGAGCGATGAAAGGTGAGTGAGTTCACTGCAAAAAGAGGGAGACATGCCCCATGGCAGGGAGGATGTTCTCCACTGAGGACCGTGGTCCCCCAGCTACCTGCGTCACAGTGGAGCATGTAGGACGGTGCTCCTGAGGGGGAGGGGAGGGGGGAGTCCTGGGACAGGAAGCTGAAGGGAGGGGACAGGGGGATCTGGCCATAGGAGCAGTAGTGCTGTCTGGGGATGCGGGGGATAATGGAGTCTTTCATGGCAATGGAACCTTCACACCGAGATGAGGAGAGGACGAATCAACAGACAGGTGAAAGTGGAGCAGTGGAAACGACAACAGAGTGGATTTGTGCCGCGGGATCAGCGCGACACGCTCACCTGCGATGCTCTTGCGTTTCTGATAGATGGCGTGATGTGGAGAGCTGGACGCGTTGACAGAGCTGCTCAGCTTCTGAGGTTCCTGATTGGCTGTCGTCTTTATGAATTCTATGGCTGACTGAAGGACACGGAACTGCATTGCTACTGCCATCTCTGTGAAACACATCGAAATGATATTGATCATATACCTGGTTCAAGCGTCATGAAACATCCCACAAACTCCTTTATGCTGAAGTTCTATGAATGAGAGATAAAAGAAAACTTGTCACAGACACTGATTCACTCACACTTTTCTCTAAACATCGAATATTTACGACGTGTGTGCATCAGACACTGGCTCTTTCAAGAGATTCAACAGTTTCTGCAAGGACGCACCTCTGTCAACCCTGACAATCCTTTCAAACTTTGGATTTGCAGTAATTAGTATTTCACATTTGTTTCCCACGCACACATTTGAAAAAATGCACTCTCTCATGAACAGATGGCATTCTCTACCCTTGATTTGAGACACTGTGTAGTGAAGAGACTTCACTGAATCTTAACTGAAAAGAAAGGGGAGTATGTGGAATGCTCATCATCAAAATTCATCCACAATTGGCACATATATTACTAAGAGCTCAAGAAAACACAGTGTTGGGTTTCGGGTTATTTGTCATTGTTCTCCAACAGTTGGGAGTCTGGGCTCAGCAAATGAGAGAAAAACATCAAAGTTACACCAGCTGCACAGCTGTAGCCGACGCGCGGATGTGAGGATTCATGCTAGTGGGTGGATGTGTGCGCGAGTTACTTTGCAATCACACCACACAAACATCTGTCGCTTCTTTTCATCTTTCCCATTTCATCCATGTTTCCATTCAATCGAATTAAGCCCGAGATAAGCTCGCAACACAAGGCTCTTGAAGTCTGCATTGTCATGATGCATAGTTGCATTGCTACATTTTTCCGCACATCAGGGCACACTGTGGGGGTCTGTGTAGGGTCTGCGTCTATGCAGAGGCAACGAGGGGCACCCTCCGGTGAAGAGGGTTGAAGCGCAACAGGAAATGAAAGAACTTTAGAGGTGAATCAAACATGTTTAAAGTCTGGTATAAACTTCGGTTTTGGTCTCAGTCAGTCAGTCCTGTGCTGGGGGTGAATTTTTCTCAAACTTGCTTGTTCTTACTTTATCGACGTTGGATATTGTGCATAATTGAAGGAGTGCCCTCTTGACCGACAGATGGGCCGACCTGGTACTTACTGCGGTTGACGCAAAGGCACCATGGGTCCACCCGCAGCTCTGTGTCTGTTTTCCGCCTCTATGCCCGTTTTTGAATGAACCAGGAATTAGGAGAGGTTAGGATTTGGAAAGATGGGTGGTTCTTTAGAACCAACGGGTGACATGACAGATGTTACATCCATCGTTAGATTCAGTCTATGATAGGCAACAATGTTGCTTCTACACAGAAGCATGAATTGCCACGATGTGCATCACTTGTTTGTAAAACACAGGTGAACAGCTCTTTGTGCAGAAGTGGGGGCTGCAGAGTCCAGGTCTTAACTGACTGCAGAGTACTTTCATCGTTTATAAGGTGCAGAGTGTAAGCTTTGATGACATCTAGTGGTGCAGTTGCATGTTGTCTCCATCACTTCACCCTCACCCTTCCGAGCATGCAGGAGAATAAATGGTAACCCCTCAGTTGTCATTTAAACTCAGAAGATGTTTAGTATGTCCACTCTACTACTGTAAAAACATGGCGGCCTCGGTAGAGAGGACCCGCTCCACATGTAAATACAAATTAATGAGCTCATTTAAAGGTATTTAGCTGATTATGGAAATGTCTGTATGCCACCAATAGAAGTGACAAAACCACCAATTGACAAAAATGGCCAAAATCTCACACGCTGATAGACAAGCTGTTACAAGCATTAACACAAGCCAAACAAACAGTCTGTCTCAAACAGACACGTTCAAAACTGCACTCGTAATTATCATCATCATACACAACTGATTACAACTGACAGTAGATGGTGCCACTTCCAGAGGCACGCTGTCTTCATATCGCTGTTGTGATCACAGGATGTTTCGAACAGATCAGAGAAATGGAAGTAAATAAGCCCCATTAGGGATGTGATGGGGGAGATATTTTTCAAAGGCGAGTTTCGGAAACAAATTAGAGAAAACCATTTAGTGGGAAGATGAAGATGTGAGATAATTCTGAAATCATTTCTTTTCCTCAAATGAGCACCGACTCTGCAGTTGCAGATAATGAACTCTTCATTTCTGCAGAGGAAAGCTCAACAGCTCCGGGTCATCCGGAACAGCGGAGCATAGAAGATGACAACATTGACGTGTTTTGCACGTGTATCAAATCGCAGTCCTCACCCTGCGTGCGGCGCATTTTGCTGGTTTGCATAAAACCCAACAAGGTAATGAGGTCTTCGATGATGCGGAAGTATTGGGACCCTGAGGAGCTGCAGGAGTGGATGGTCACAGCCACTAACAGCTGCTGGATGTCACACACCAGGAGCTTGTAGTCGTTTAGGGGAATACTGCAGAGGAAGGACGAGAAGGGGAATAAAACACAAAGCAGAGGAAGAATGTGCCAGATCAATGAACAGTGAGAGGATTAATGACTCAGTTCATGCCTCAAAGGTTCAAGACAAAAAGCCATGAACCCCTGAAGGTGTTTGACTGAATCATACTCAGTTCTGGCAGCCGTACCTGTTCTCCATGCCATTAAGTGTGGAGAGGGTGTTAAAGAGTACGTAGAGCAGTCCATGGTCCAGCAGGATGTCTGCCAGCTTAGGACAGGCGTTGAGAAGCTGCAGCAGCATACATAGGATATTGTGCACCAGGGAGTTTTCATACAGGGAGTTCTCAATAAGACCCAAGACTGGGATTATACAGCGTTTCCTGAAGGGTGAGATGTTTTCCATTTCCTCCAGGTCAAGACTGGCAGGGAAAGTAGAGAAGGAAAAGAATTGAGGTGGGTGCACAAAAGACATTTGTTGTAGCAGGATAACAACATTATTTCTTGACTCACTCTTCCTCCAGGCCCACGGGTCGTCCAAACAGCATCTCCAGGAAGCACTCCAGCAGGCCCTGGCTGCCCTGGTGGATGTACAGCTGGTTGGCCAGCAGTGAGAAGCCATGGTTCTTCAGGAACTTCTCCTTCTGCTCCTTCAGAGCTCGGCTGAAGTAGGCATCCAACAGCTGGAGGAGAGTGGTGAGATTTATATCAGATTAAAGGAGATCAAAGGACATTTAAAAGTTCATCCACGTTCCTTTGCCTTATAACATTTTCAAAGGTGTTTAATTTGTCTATTCCGGGAAACTGAGACAACATCGTGGACGCCACTGTGAAAACAGGCTGCCAATGTAAAAAAGGCTCATTTCAGGGTGATGAAAACAAAAAACTAAAATTCATACATTCAGATGAGTCTCCCTTTATAAAAATAAAAAAATCACTATAATTAAGAAGAAGAAAAATACAACAATTATTTCATCTAAATCCTACATACTGGACTTTTAAAATAGAAAACTATAGTTATATAATTGTAGACTAAAGTAGATCCTGAACTAACCTTCATGACTCCTTGCTGGATGAGTGGTGAGGAGTGGTTGACCAGGACTATGAGCGCCTCCGGCTGGATGAGCTTGTCCATCACCTCCTCCAGCATGAGATCCGGCAGCAGCAGCAGGACGCCTCTCAGGAGATCATAGAGTCCACAGCAGATCAGCACCAGGCAGTCTTCAGTACTGGACCTTACAAACACCGTCACAATGTCAGCATGGGATGACTTCAACATGACACATTCAAATACAAATTCAGGTTATACACATGACCTCACTTTGCTCCTTGTGTAATAAGTATCTACCATGAAATACCATTAAAGCTGCTGTTTTCACATTCGACTGTCAGATGGCTCATTCCGTGACCGGTAACAACTCAAGATGAAGACGAAACAGGAATAAATCTCCTTTTAGTTTCAAGCCTACTTACGTCTTTGGTGAAATGGTCAAAACAAAGTGACGCCATCGATTAAGTGCAAATCATATTCTAAGTCAAACAGCCTGAGGGTTTTACGCAAATCCAGTCACAGGAATCCTTCATTGACGAACATGGGTGATAGAAGCACGGATCAACACATATGCATATATAGTCCGATGCTATGTTGAAAATAATGTCCATGTACAGCGTGAATCAGAAGATGGATAGATAGTAAGAAGAGCCCTATTTTACTGTCCTCTGCTCCAGCTTCACCTTCACCTTCTGCCTGAAACACTTTGAAACGCTAAAAGAGTTCTGTCCGGCCTGCTGGTCCAGTCTCTTGCCACTAGCCAACTGCTTCTAATATAGGAAGTGTCCAATCCACTAACATATCAGAACACCATAGCGACGTCAGCTTGAACAGGAAATAGAATAATAATAACACATCCACACGTGTCGTATTACAGAGTGCTATGACAGCTCACCTGTCATTGGACTCTGTCTTGCTGTGGGTCCTCTCATACCCAGGAGAGTAGGTGTAACTCTCCCAATCTTCAGGCATTGAGCCTCGGTCAGCAGCACTGGGCCATCGACCAATAGCCAATGAGCCATTAGGAGCAGGGAAGGCCAGGCCCAGACTAGCCAGGTTGCTGTGGCTCCTCTGGAAGGACTGGATGCCCCTCAGGCTGTCAGGGCGCCGCGGTGCCTCGTCACTGGCCCAGTCGAACCTGTCCTCGGACTCGGCCACCCCGACGCTTCCCTCCGCCAGGCTGTCCACCTCCGCCGCTTCGTCCCTGTCCTCCTCCACGCTGATGGAAGGTGTGCGCAGGGCTCCTCCCTCACCGACGTCCTTCGAGTCACATATGGTCTTGGCCGATTCGCAGCTGCTCAGGAGCTGCTCGTCACAGCCTCCGCTCTTCTTCAGTGTCTCCGTGCTGCCTCGAGCCTGCTGTGTGGCCAGAGAGAGCTTGTCGCCATCACCGGCCTCGCCGGAGCTGGGGTGTCCGAGTCGAGGCGTCAGCAGCGGGGAGGAGTATGGAGATGGCGCCGCACTTGGCGGACGTAAGGACTGATCATCACCTCCATGTTCAGGGGAAGGGGCATGAAGATGACCTGGAAAACACAATGACATGACTCAGGCCAATGCAGCTGATTTGATCACTGATGGCTGCAAAGGGCCCATTTGTCTGCAGACTAACTGATATAAACTTTTTGAAAAAACACAGAGACGTGGTGCCATTTATTATCAACATTTTAAATACGGTAGCGAAGTGACAACGAATCTTGTATGAACAGGATTGGTGCTGTAAATGTGTTTTATCTTTCATACATTTTTTATCTCATTTTACTGTGGTTTATGCAAGTTTCTCCTGCTAATCTATTAAAAGCAAATCCATTTTATTCAAGCTGCCAATTTCGAAAAAATTATAAAGTGCTTTCCAGGAAATAATAAGAATTCCATTCAAAAAGCAAAGTTATGATGACAAAGGAGGCCTGAGAGTGCAAACGCTGAGTAGAACAAAAAAAACCCTGAGATAAAAGAAGAGAAAGGGCACAATAGGAAAGATGTATAGGATGTATAAAGAAGACGAGCTCTGTAAGAAGAGCAGCGCTGAGATTCAATCTCAATAAAATGTGGAGGACGACGGAGGGAGGGAGTTTCACAAACACACACTATGACCTGATGCTCATGCATCAGCTTTTTTCCCAGAACTAACAGTGTTTACATTAGGTCCTTAAAATAAAACTCTAGTGACTGTAATTCATCATCGTAGAAAATCTGGCTGATGCAGCACAAAACAAGTTAAACACTTTTCCCTTGTTAGTGGCACATGGACTCATAAACAGCTCTGCTGATCATTCCATTTATAATTTCATTCAAAGCAACACACCAAAGGTTTACATTTAAAGGTGCAGTGTGTGCGATTTTGGTCATTTTTGTCACTTCTAAATCTATTTACAACAATTACCTACTGACATTTTCATGAATTTCATTTTTTTTTTACCCATTACCCTTAAATGAGCCCATTAATGTATATTTACACGAGGAGCGGGTCTCCATGTTTTTACTGTGGCCCAGAGTGGACATACTAAACATCTTTTGAGTTTTAATGACACCTGGAGTCTACCATAGGTTCTCCTGTATGCTCAGAAGGGTGAAGAGGTGATAGATAAAAGACGCGACTTCACCTCTAGATGTCAACAAATCTTACACACTGCACCTTTAATCATCTTCACTGTTTGGGATGTATCGACCACTGAATCGGCCGTACCTTCGCCGTGGGCATCGGTGAAGACGGTCGGGGAGAGTGACATCACAGAGCTGCTGGCAGACTTCCCCCCGCTGTTGGAGTGTCTCAGGTACATAATGGACTGCACCTTCTCCTGGTAAAGCTTCCCGTCTGACAAACAGCGACATGAACACAGGCTCAGTGCAATGAAGTAATGACACAGAGACACAGAGACACAGAGACGTGGTTTTCAGATGTTTCCTCACCTATGTGCAGCGAAAAGTAGAAGCTGGATGGAGTGTGGCAGACATAGGTGTTGGTGGGGGGGTGAACCGCCAGCAGGAAGTTGTAGATCAGTTTGAGCAGGTCCATGTCCGGAGGTGACCCCAGCACTTCCTGGATGATTTTGACGAAGGACAAACACACTTCCTGCGGGATGGCGGTGAGGTGCTCGTCCCGGTGCTCCTTCAACACAAACAAAATGCTGTTGATTGAATTCTCTGAAAAGAGGGCGGGGTCAGTGACCGCAGATCGGTGACGGTGACCTACCTGTAACACCTGGCAGGTGAGCAGGAACCGGTGCACAACTTCGGCTTTGAGGAACTGTCGTATGTTGAAGACCTGGTGAGGGTGATGCACCCTGATCAGGATCTCTAAGGCAGCGAGCAGCGTTTCCCACACTCCACACTGATGGAGACAGAACAAAAAGGAATGGTGAACAGACATGGTTCTGCACGAGCTAATGGTGGCGTTGATGGCACAGTCACTCACTGATCACAGAACAATGCCAATGAACATAATGCAGAACAGGATGCAATTCATCTTCAATAAATCAATGATGTGTGACATGAAACATTACTTTTGCTGCATAACAACAGTTCTCTTTTCATAGTTTATAAACCAATCTTAGTTACAAGTATGTTAATGTAAGTATGAACAAATTTGGAGATTTTAAATTCAGGGTGTTTTTTTTCACCACAATGTGGTTAAATCCATAATTCAAATTCATTTATTACTTTCTCATTGTTAGATCATGTTTTGAGCTCCTTATCTCGTATCAGAAGTTCACCGACACAAGAAGAAATGAGTCAAATCCCTTGATACATCTACATGTTTACTAGGATGAAACTGCAGTGGATGTATTTTCTTTCTACACAATCACTCATTTGGAAGGGTGCATGAGTGTGTGTGCGTTACCTCAGCTTTGGCCCAGATCTTCCAATCCAAAAGGACGTCTGAGAGGAGCCTAATGTCCTGCACCACAGCGATGGACTCGGTGTCCAAACGAAACTGCCCATCGTCCCCCAGGGTGAGCATAGGTCCACTGCAACACCCATCTAGCAGAGTCTACGAGATATAATAGATCAGGGCAGTCATTTCAGCAGCGATTCACAAAGTCTAATGAGATGCATGCAAAAAATCCAAAATGCAGAATCCAAGAAAAAGAGATCAATACTTGATTGAGATTGCTTTTTTCCCATTTTCAAAAACTCCCACAGCAGCCAGGTTTCTATTAATTGCAGTCCTTTATCATTTTTGACCAGCTTCACTGCAATGATCAGACATCCTGCCGTCCTTTACGTCTCTGCTACTCTTAGGACCCCTGCAGGCCTACACAAGGTTAGTTACATAATTGATTGACTGGTGGGACTATTCAGAATTGGTTAATACATCACTGTGTTGTCGGCATTACAGGCAGGATACTGGAGTGTTTGATACGCTGATCAGTCACTTCTGTCACACACAATTCGATGCGAGGGATCCTGAAGTGACAAAGGCCACCAGGAGGTACTGTGTGACTCTCACACAGCCATCACACAACCCAATTACAGACACAGCCAGAGGATCAGGTAACAGCCGGGTCGGTGAAACCCGCTCACAGAGAGACACTGGAGTGTCGGGCGGGATCCGATTCAAGTGCAAGTGAATATGATTTACAACACACATCAGCAGAGGTCGTGGTGGGCACGGGAGACAACAAGGGGTTCAAGATGTGACTCACTTTCAGCATGTGATATCCCACGACGCATTTGGACTTGATGAGGACCTGGTGGATCATCGAGTAACCATGGTAACAGTCCATTTCGTGGATGCGGTGCTGGTTGAATTTGGAGAGACTCAGCAGCACCTTCAGGGCCAGAGCCTGGGTCTTCTCGCAGTCGCTCAGCTCCACCGTCTGAGAGTCATTCAGCCCAGAGTGAGAGAGGGACAGAGAAGGACCACACATAGTTGCAGTTGCTGAGTCAGCAGATGCATTTGTGAGTCATATCAATTTTTGTTTACAGTTATTCTGGTCACACACAATTAATCATTGTCTGAACAGTATCATAGCTCAACTTTAAACTCTGTCACAACAGAAGGTCAGAGCTAACAACAGGATCCGCTTCGGAAGAGAATTGTGTCTCTGAATTAATCTTAGTATCTGGGCCACCTGTCAGATCTACTATCCCTATCCCATTTTACAGTGTCCCCTGCGTTCCATAGAAGCTGACTTCACAGCTTTTAAATCAAGACACGACTCATCCTACCTGTGCAAAGAGGAAAACAAAATTTCCCGTCCCACCGATCCAGTGCAGGACGCTCTGCAGGCCTTTGGTGTCCGTGGAGAGCAGAGCCCTGAGGGCTCCGGGCTCCAGGGAGATGCTCTGCACCTCTTTGGAGCTGAAAGGCCGCTGTGTGACCACCGTCTTAGCCTGACCCTTCAGTCTGATCACGGGCTCATAGATGGTGTAGACTCTGGGACTACCGGGCGCGTACACAACTGCCAAGCTCTCCTGTGACCAAACACAAGAGATATAGTATATGAAATCTTTTTTTTCCCCTTTTTTAAATAACGCATTCAAACAGTCTTTAAGACAGATTAGCACACTTAGTTAGAGTGTAAGAGATGGTTATAATAATGTTACTCTTTTTTTTTTCATATTTAAATCAGTAGTACCATTATCAACAAAGCCATTAGCGTTTAATGGGAGTAAAACTATTTTCTGTTTATCTGAATAGCTGCTGCTTAAATGTAATAGCTTTTTCCATTGAAGAAAAAACAACCTCCTAGCGTGCAGTATGATTAATGACAACTAATTGGAACGGAACATGACTCACACACCGTGAAATAACACAATAAATGAGACATAAGGAGGATTTGTTATGGTTACAGAGCACTGGAATCACAAAGTATAATAACAGCAACCATTTGCATTTCAAAAGAAAATGGCAGAAGACTGAAGCCGACAATGTTTTTCATGTTAGGAGCTGTGACTTACGACCAAAGCTGTGGTGTCCACATCCTTGTTCTTCATTAGAATCTCTCGCACATGGTCACACTTCAGCCCTTCCTGTGTGACGAACTTGGAGAATGATCCCCTGGGCTTGCCATATTTGCAGGGCATGATGGACGTAAGATCAGGTCCACAGGTGTACAGGTAGAAGGCCTCCTCCGGTCCTATTCTAGATCCTGAAACACACAGACAACACAGAGTAAGGAAGAGGCTCGAAGTGTGCAGCATTAAATGACACTTAGAGGTTACCCAGCTTGTGATGTAAATATAAGGGGCTCATTCTAGGAATAATGAAAAGAACAACTTGTAGATACTAAGGTGATTATACACACACATCAAATTATTATTTCATCTTTTAAAGGTGCAGCGTGTAAGATTTGGGGACATCTAGAGGTGAAGTTACATGTTGTATCCAGCACCTCACCCTTGTGAGCATGCAGGAGAACATTCAGTTGTCTTTAAAACTCAAAAGATGTTTCATACTGAGCTACGGTAAAAACATGGCGGCCCTACTAGAGAGGACCCGCTCCTTATGGAAACATAAATGAACACACAAACATTTAGTTGATTATAAATGAACAAAAATGTAACTCAATTACTTAAGATAGAATTGAGAAGAAATTCACTAAACCTTACACAAACAGCAAAGCCACAAGTAAAGAGTATA
>JAFBJT010090336.1:0-33678 GCA_016785325.1 Chascanopsetta lugubris
CCCCCCCCCTTTCCTCCTTTATTTACCTCACCCACCCCCCACCCCACCCTTTGCATATTTATTCCCAAGCTCATTAAGAGTGAGGGGTACAATCCTATTCACCTTTGTTTGGAAGGATGTGTTGAGGAACATCAGAGGTTACATTCTGTGTTTTTGGATGAAACCAGGACTGACCATCCTGTGGTTTGTTTTCACACATCACTTTACACTCACTTTAATGATAGGTGTCTTTTGATATAAAAGTAATGATGGTGTATGGAGTATGATTCCATGATTTTATGATACAAACAAAGCTATTCTATGTGCATGGAACAGCAACAACCTAAGGAATAAACACAGAGGCTTGGCCATTTGAATGGAACAACTGCTTTATTTATTGTCACCGACCCGAACTACACAATGAATGCAGAGCTGCCTCAACAGGAGCAACAGGAACTTTAACATTCAACTTAACACTTGATTATTGTCACAGAAAGCAAGGATGTGTGGGTATTCATGTAAATCGGTTGACTGAAAACAATATTACTTTTTTAAGCATTTATTGTACAGGGCCAAACTATTGTATACATTCGATAATTATCATATCTGGCGAAACTAAGTGGAGCAGAAACATTTGGCAAAAATTGTCCAAACACTACAGGATTATATTTGTGCAGCTGTTTTTATTTATTTTATTTTATTTTTTTAATGTTTTTTTGTTTTTAGTATTTTTTACCAACGTGACATTATATCTCATTATATGGGCAGCTGTGGCTTATGGGGTTAGAGGCCCAGTCCTCTGACCAGAGGGTCGAGGGTTCAATTCCTGCGTCCACCCATTCCGTATCCCACATTGTCCCTTGTACTCATAGATACAAAGTGCAGAAAATAGAGGCACTGTGTGAATGTTTGTCTGCCTGGTTGAATTGTGCTGTAAAGTGCTTTGAGAGGACTCCAAGATTGGATCAAATGCTACATAATTTCAGACCATTTATCATTCATAAAATATTTAATAAAACATATCTAAAGAAAAACAAAAGCTTATGAAAGACTCAACCAGCGTTACAAGATTCAGCTTATATAAAATTGTCAGTTACTCATCATCCAGTTGTATGTGTCCTGGTGGGTTTCCACATTTAGTGGTGAGTTTGACAGTCTACTAGTATTGACTTTAACCAGTGATGTAAATGCAGGGAGTCACCCAGGGCACTGTATGTTCCCAGCTGTTATGAGTGATGCCTCCTGTCAATTTGTAATTGGCCATGGAGATTTTAGCCCTGGGGTCTCTTGAGTAAAGTCATGTGTTTGGTGGAAAAGGAAAGATGCCTACTGCCCTTTTTTGTGTTTGCAAACTGTTTTGCTCTTTTGGAGAGTTATTTAGGTAATTTGCCATTTGTCAGAGTGACTGTGTTGTCGACAGCTGATGCCTTGACAAGGGGGTCGGGGTGTTGGTGATGGTATCCAGGTGGAGGTGAGGCTCCCCACTTAGTCATATTGAAGGTTTTACGAGTACTCATGGAAAATATAAATCTCACGGCAGCGCAGAGCTGCAATCAAACGGTGCTTGATGATAGTGTCAGTGTAACGGCCATGGCAGTTATCCTGACAGCAAATTGATTAGAATAATTCAAATGTGATGAATATCTTTCATCATGTAACCACATAGTCCGATGAGTGTGCCATTTGTTAGGGCAGCTAGGGTTTATGAGAGTACTGTGCACTGGGAGAGGCAACATATCAAGGATATGCATAACACCGAACATCTTTGCCGCAACTGAAACAGCTCCACACAGCTTTTGACAGTTGTTCTTTTCCCTATGGCACCACACAAACTGGGATATATGGATCAGGTTTGTTTAACTGGGTCAGCACGCAGAGAAGATTTTGATTGCAGAGATAGTTCATGACGTCTCAGCAGAAACATCATGACAGTAAATTAATTATTACACGAGATGAGGAGACAGATCAAAGGTCTACTGAGTCTACTGCTTTGCTTTAACCCTTAAGAGTTTTAAGGAAATGTTTGTCCTTCAGATTTTAATTCTGTCTGTGTTGAATGAATAAAGCTCAAATTTCCCAGATGTTAATCATTTTCTGAAAATTTTAGAATGGTTCTATCCATTTTTAAAATTAGCCTAAAATGGCTATGCTATGCAAAAACCGACACATTTGTTCCTCATGGACAAAAATGTCCCATTGACAATCATTGAAAATGCCATTTTTGATTCCCCATTTATCCTAACATAAAATAATGCAATCCTTTAAGGAAATAATTTTGAACAGTTGGCTTTCAATTTTAAATTGTTATATTTGACCATCAGGTGACGCTACTTTTGACCCTTTTGCATGCCAAAAAATTTCACTATTTTTACTGTTTTCTGCAAGGCTGTTATGACCCATATGGTGTGTATGGGAAAAAAGTGTGTGTGTTTGTGTGTGTGTGATTCATGTCCAAGTCTTTTCTCTGGGAAAGCGTCACTGCATTATAAACGATGTCAAACATAAAAAAGAAGCATTATAGTAAGAAATAGGATACGTCGGCAGCAAGAACCAAAACAAAACTGGACGGCTCAGATGGTTTTAGCAGGTAAACTGCTGCCATGGTTAAAAATCCATCTGGATCCTGGATCCATCACGATTCAGCGCCATGATCCAGGACCCACTGCCAGATCAGTCAAAGTTAGAAATGGTAACACATGAAAGTCGTACGATCCTTCCTCACAGATCATGAGCCACTGTCACAGTCCAACCTTGGAGAAAGCAGCCTGCTTGTTATCACAGCGTCAGGGTTGGAACAGCTTTTCATCAAAACGGACTGTCCAGCTGATGTGGTGAAACCTCTTGCGGGACATTGTAGCCCCGTACATGTTCCATCCTCATTCCTCACTCTAGGCTGAGGGTTGATTCCTTTGTGACCAGTAAACACAAAGCCCAACATGAACAGCCAGTGGGGTTTGGGCAGTGGGATAGTGTGTAGGTCCAGGGATCAAACCTTTGGCTGTCGAGTTGTAGCGAAGCATTGCAGCGTTTGTGGGAGACCACGTATTTTTCCAATCCCAGTCCGTCCCGCAGCTGCCTCATTGGAGTCGGAGTTGGAGCTGAGATGGTGTGTTTCTACCTCTGAGGCCTCCTCTGTGCCGCCTGAGTCCATCTTTGCAGTCAAAGTGCATGATGATATCCAGAGCCTCCTGTGTGCTGTAAAGTCTTGCCATCTCCAAAATAACTACTCCATCACCACATATGATGATGACGATGATAATAATAAAAATAATAATAATTGATTGTATTCACATGGCGCTTTTCGTGACAGTCAAAGCGCTTTACCGAGAAGGGTGGACTCGCCTCAACCACCAATGTGTAGCACCCACCTGGGTGATGCGCGGCAGCTCTTTTGCTCCAGAACGCTCACCACGCTCCAGCTAGAGGTGAAGAGGGGGGAAATGATTAGGTGACCAGATGGAGATGGCCTGGTTGGAAATTGGAAAGTTACTCCTTCAGGACTCAAACTCATAATTAAACATTATAATGAAGTGAGAAAGCTTCATAACATGTTTCATTTCATAAAACTACAAAAACAATCAAAGAATAGCATTCTGTATCAAGCCTGTAAGCCAAAGGCAGTACAGATGTACGTAATGTAGACTTTGCAGGGGTCGTTCATTCAATCTGTCATTGCAGAAGAAATGAAGATTCCTACTAATCATTGACCCATCTCAGGGCTTAATAATGATTATAATAATCAAATACCACTTGAAATGTCACTTCATTTTTGTTTTTTTCAGGAAATAAGGGAGTTATGTAAACCAATGGGCATTTAAAGGGTTAAAATATAAAAAATATGCCTAAAATTTTAAATGTGTATTTCAGGCTGAAGTGGTTCTAGAAGACTGAGTGATTCAAAGTAGAAGAAAATATTGATATACCACATTTTTACTGTAGTTTTTGGGAATGGGGCATTTTTGTCCTTAGGAACACGTGTGATTTTTTTCAATGCTTTAACGATTGTGTTTGCCAGGTTTCACACCGACAGGGCTTGAAAAATTGAGAATTTGATTAGTATATGATTCTCAATTTAAAAAAAGATTACAATAGCAAAGTCGCTTTTTTTGTTGATTTGTTTCATTTCAATTTAGGGTAACACAATGAACATTTAGTAGCTAAAGTGTATGTTTTTGCAGCCTTTGATTTATTAGGGAATTTGTATCTCATCTTCAAAAGATTTGATAATAGCATGTATGGTTTAGACTGGGAAATCGCTGTTACTTTAAAACCTGCAGTGAATACATTAAGAAAACCCTGAGTGAAAACAAGCTTCACTGCTTCTGGGGTTGGACTCCTTAAAAATAGGGCCAATTTTAGTGATGAAATCACTTTAAATATATTCAAGGCTGTACCATTTAAGGGTTAAATGTTTTGACAATGAACTAAGTCATGTGCTACTCTGCTTTCCTTCAGCTTCCATCACCTTCTCACTGCTGTTATACATGAATGATACTGAGCAAATATCTGTCAGGCCTCCAATAGATCATTTATTTACAAATAATGTTTTGAGAGGTCAGAACCAAGCTGAAATCTTACCCAAGCAGCTTTTCATAGATTCAAAAACCACTACATGCATTGTTTTGAGAGGAACTGTCGATGACCTTAAATTAAGGATGTTGTATTCAAGCCCTCGATTAATCTTAGATTTTTTGTGGTTGATCTCGAGACAATTTTACATCACTAAAGATGACACGTCTGACAGTGTTGCCTTAAATTCACTCCATATATTGTTGAGCATTGTTCCACAAGTAGACTTGAAAGTGAAAAACAAAGTCCATATAACTCCACAGTACAAAGCCTCTCAAAAGCAAACGAGAAATGGGGTTTTTACCAATCCCTCAGTGATGTTATCGAAGGCTACCGTCATTTTACTAAAGAATCACTATTGCTGCATTTACAGTAACGGTTAAAGTAATGATCAGTGACATTTTCATGTGAATAAATGTCAGTGTTGCTGCTTTTCTGTTCTCAATTGGTGTAGCGCAGCAGGGAATCAATGTATAGCCAGTTCAAGAAAGCTTTTACATCTGCAGTAAAAAGCTAGTGTCTTTAAGGTCATTTCTGGAACAACAGATGTAAAGTAAATTGGACAGGATGTGATGTGCTTGATAATTGTTGTTTTATTCAGAATAAGACGAATTTTGAATGTGAGATTTGATTTACCCCTCCTTTTTTTCAATGTGAAATAGTAGTTCCCAATCTTTTTAAGGTTCATGAACCCATAGTGAATCACGCTTTAAGGGGATTTCCCTCTTAAAGTCTCTTCTAGGGAATTAGGGAAATACCTGGGTTTTTTGGAATTGAGTGAATTTCATTTAAGAAGGGGATCAACTCCTTTCCCATTGTAAGAAATAAGTCTTCCTTTCTTATTTTGGCACAGATGGGTCACCGGTGCATCTCCAGTTCATCAGATGAGTGCATTTGAAGCAAATTGTGGGCCCTTGTCCCTTGTCGGCATCTTGCTGAATCTAACTTCTCCTAGTCCCCAGTTCATTCAAAAACGGATATAGAGCTGAGGTTCAGCCCATGGTGCCGACCCATCACCCGCAGTACGCGTCAGGTCCGCCCAGCTGTCAGTCAAGAGGCCACGCCCTCAAATATGCACAATTTCAAATGTTGAAAAACTAAAAATAAGTCTATGGGGATCCGCTCCCTTTTGGAGTCGACCTCCAGTGGCCAACCCCTGGATGTGCACGTTTTTCACTTCCTATTGTGCTTCATCCGTCTGCACCGGAGGTTGCCCCTTGAGCTGGACACAACCACATGGTGCTCAGTGAGTAAGTTCTCATGCTTAAAAAAACTACATTTCTGTGTCTTTGATCCCAGCGTCTCAAACATAACACGTGTCAATTCTGTTCTTGACGCCACTCAAACGTCACCCGCATCTGCATCCTGTGCAATTTGTTGCCACAAAATGTCATGCCACCATTGGCTGTTGCTAAGCAATCTGTATGTCTTACACACTATTTCCCTTGATAAATTGGCTGGGCGGTTACTATGCCAACAGAATTTGTTACTTAATTAAACTGATTTGGATCGCAATGCACTGGATGTGGACAGAATGATAGAGAGAGGCATGAGAAAAGGTGAAGGAGGGAGAGAAAAGGAAGGCCATGACACACACTCACACACACACACACACACACACACGCACATTTGCTCACACATGTGTTAGTGAGATGAGACAGGGAATCCGCAGAGGACTGTCTGTTATTAGATAGGCTGAGATATTGAAATGGCCAGGCTCTGTAGATGAGGGCAAAAAAAGAAAAGAGGTGGGAAAAATCAAAACAATAGCACCCATCTGAAATTAATGATGCCTTCATGCCTTCAGACATGATTCATTTTATTTTCTATCTGAGCTTTGGAGAGTCGCTTCTTCCAAACAATTGTTTTTTTTCAGTTTTTTCGATCTGTTCTCTTTTTATTCAAATAAGCAGGGGACTGCACTTCTGTGGCGCTACACCAGAATAGAGGCTCTTTGTTCATGTGGCAAACACACAAAGGTCAAATGTGACATATGATTCCATATTTGAACAAACTTACCACCTTACTGTATCCCTATAACATGTGGACACAGCATACAACACTGTGTTCTTTACCATACTGCTGAGTGTAAGTATGCTACATGTAACATATACTGCAGCAGGCGTTGACTCCCCAGCCAAGAAAAGAAAGAATGGCAGAACAATTTGGCCATTGGAGCAACACCAAACGGAGGGGGTGGCGAGCATGTAATCTTCTCATTTGGAGCGTCGCGGCGTCAGATCCCTGCCCGCTTGTCACATTCTCTTGGCCGCACCTATGGCGATAGGCTCACTCTTATTTCCATAACTTCCTGACAAAACCATTTTGTCCTGCCTGATTGGTCCTATTTGCATTAGACACGTCTTCTGCATATAGATTGATGGGTTTAATCAGCGAATCAGGGAGAGCGCTGAGACATCAATCACTGTCACTCTGCTCTGTCCTGCGCTCAGTTCTTTGGGTCTCTCTGCGGTTCTCTCTCTCCATCCAGCCCCTGTGATGTTCTGCTCAGATTTATCAGGGAGAGCCAGCGTCACTGAGGCTGCTGGGAGGGAAATGAGGGAATCCTCTCAATTTCGTTCTCTCCTGACAGCTGTTACTGACCATGCTGAGAGCCAATACTGCCACTGTCTTGGCAGACAAAGGTCCTGGTTGGACCACAACCAAAAGGGTCACTCATACTGTCTCATTCCAATATTTAGTCTTAGAAAACTTTTACTTATCCCTGCCAAGGTCGTATTAAATCTATTCAAGGAAAGACAAAGATTTTTCATCATTTTTTACTCAACTGTGCATCCTCATAGCTGATGATCTTACCACTCGTCTCCATAGTGTAACACAAACACATCTGGGGATCACAGGATTTTCAGGATCAATGAAAACTATGAGCAGCTGCATCTCGTGTAGAATGGGATGCCCTCAGGTCAGCACTTTGATTCCAGTAATCCCTGTTCTTCATTCTGAAGTTTCCTTTGGCAAGAAAATGGCCACAATAAATACAGCTTGTGAATGTCTATGTGACTAGATCTCTAGATTAATGTCAACTCTACTGTAAAGTGCTTTGAGTGGTCTTCGCTTGAAAAATACGAATAAAAACCCTTTTATTCAGCTGTGGCTTAGGGGTTCGAGGGTTTGATTCCTGCCTCCCCCCATTCTGTATGCTGAGGTGTCTTTGGGCAAGGCATTGAACCCCCCATATAGACCCATAGATACAAAGTGCTGAGCAAATCGATGCACAGTGTGAATGTTTGAGTGACTGGGTGAATGCAAACTACTGTAAAGTGCTTTGAGAGATCTTCAAGCGCTAAAGCGCTATATAAATGCAGACCATTTTACCATTTACCATTTTTGATATTAAATAAAATCACAAATAATTAGATTTACCGTCTTGATGTGTTACTCTTTTAAACTGTTACCCCCTCAGCTACTCTTTCGATGCAGGGGTCATGTGACGTGGTTTGTTGGACCAGCTCCCACACCTCTGGAGACCCGGGTTGTGTTTCCACCGGCAGGAGCCCGAGTCAGAGCCACGTCATTATGTCATTGTATAACATCGGATAATGAGGAGTAGATCGCCCCTCCCACTGCTCTCCAGCCCCTTCCTCTGTTCCCCGTTATACTTTATTATTACTAGTTATCATACTCGTATTATACTCATTTGTTAACCGGTCGGCTGTATCGCTGCATACAGCGGGAGACGCCGGCCCATTACTACCGCTGCTCCCTTGACGAGCAGTTCCCCGTTCAGACTGCTGCCGGGCTCACGGATACACACAGGATACGACGCGCTGCCGCTGCCACACTGTCCTCTGTTCCCCTCATACTTTATGAATATTATTAGGATGTTCGTAACTGATCGACTGTGTCGCCACGTCCAGCGGAGGACAGATGCTCCAGCAACGAGTGCTACCCCCGCTGTGAGAGCAGCGGCTCTCCACCGGATACAGCCCACTGCCGCGGACGTCTCCCGCTGAATACTTTGGAACACCGGCTCGGTTCAAGCTGCTTACATTCATTTATTTAGGACTTTGGAGGATGATCATAGTTTGATGAAGCACATGGGTTTCCTCCTCAGTCCGCTGTTGTTTCATTTGATTCATTATCATTAATATAATTATTACATCTTGCTGACGCGCTGGCTTTTTAAACATGCCGGTTTCAGATGTTGTTGGTCACAGTAACCACGCCCCCAACCCTCCGATGTATCGATGCCTGCCTGTAGATCAGGATTGAGTTGGTGCCTGGTTAGGCTCCTGTTTAGAGGGGCGGAGCCGGTGCTCCGACTGTAGAAACACAAAGAACTGGGGCCAAGTCCGGCACTGACCCAGAACTAGCCCAGGATCCTGTTTGATGGAAAAGGGGCATCAGAGAATATGCAAGTACATATATGAGAATAACTGTGTACACCCCCTCTGTGGTTTGAGAAGAGGATGGAGTGAAATCAGTGTCAGTGAAGAGGAGGGGGAGGGGATCAACAAAAGAATCCCCATTCATCCATGTCCATGTTAGCATCAGACACATGCACACATTGCACTGTCTCCCCATCTCTGTTATCTATACCCCATGCAGCAGAGAGTAGCTGTGAGAGCTATGGGAATACATGGTGTGTGTGTGTGTGTGTGTGTGTGTGTGTGTGTGTGTGTGTGTGTGAAGGAAATATGAAACCCAACATGGGGCTGGCAGGATGGCCAGGCCCTGGGGACGGCAGGCTGGCTTGGAGGCTCTGCAAGTACCACAATATCCACATCAATAGGATAAGGAAGCTCATTAAAATCCCTCAGATCTAGACTGATGTGTCTACACTGTGCCACAGCTGACAGAGGTGCATACTGGGTAAATGTGACTATGCTGGTGTTAGACTTGTCTTGGGGCCTCACGGATACAGTGGCATCATTCTGCTGCTGTCACTGATTTGTCACTGCAGTTGCTCAGGTGTTGTGGTTGTAATTTTACAGTATGTGATGTGTAAGCCCAGTCTCAGTATAGTAAAACAGTTCATGCATCCATCCATCAGGCAGCTGAAAGGTGCAAAGCACTTTGAGACACAGTGGACATATCGCATGTTAAGGGGGTTGCCGTTTGGTCGCATTGGACATATTACATGTAATAAGAGTTGCCATTTGGTCTCATCTGTCATGTCTTTGGCAAAAGTGTGAATCACTGCACTGCTGTGTCACCACAAAATTATTTTCAACATTAATAGCTCTTGCAGCAATATAGTTGCAATGTTTCCTCTGCAGCTGATCTTTACTTGCTGCGGGTCGATTCCAGTGAGTCACTTTTACAGTTTCAGAAAGAAAACTGCATTCAACCAGTGTACTTTTAAAATAATGCATTTGAAAAAAGTCTTATTGTGATGTCTTCTACATCCATCCTGTGTGTTTCTCTTGTCCTGTGCAAGTCTTTTTCAAAACCACTGGCTAAGTACTGTAATAACAAACCTGCCACTGTTTAAAGGGGACCTATTGTGCCCATTTAAGGGGCTCTCTATTTGTTCTTTAGCCTCTATTATGATGATTAACTCCATTGACGATACAGAGGACGAGCTCAGCTCAGGTCATTAAAATCTCTTGTCCAGTCTCCGTGCTCGTTTGGATCAATTCCACCGATTGGACTCATTTTTTTAGATACCGAGCCTTCAGAACAGGGTCCAGCTCGTCTCGGTTCGGTCCATCGCCTTTATGTTTTGTTCGGTCCATTCATCCCTGTGTTTGTTCCTCTTTCTCTGCAGCACCGTGTCTCAGCTATGAAAACAAACTACAACAATGGCGCCAGCGACCCACAATGCATTGCGAGATCACATGCCCTTTCGAGCCACAAAGTTAGGTTAGAGAGTGCTGCTGTTTGATTGACATCCTCTAGTGCAGACACACACACACACACACACACACTTTGGTGACGTCACCAACGGCTCTGTGCTGTAAACCGCGGGTTTTGCTGCTCCTGCTGAAGCTGCCACCATTTTTGTTAAATTATTTAGGTTTAGGTCATTTTATACGGGTTTGACCATCTTATTAGTGATACTTATACACCATAACAGTGTCTTTAACTCCAAAAGTGAGGAAAACCACAATAGGTCCCCTTTAATATTTTGTTTTACTACATTTCATTTTAGCTGCAGGGTTTGATCCACAGTCCTGTTTATGGAGATACTACTTAAAAAGTTTTTGGAGAAGCCTTTTCCACTCTTTTCCAGACAAAGACACAATTATGATGCGGTCCTCTGACTAAAATGATGATGGTTGGAGCTCTACACACTGAGAAGTGTTGTGCATCTTTCTCTTTGTCTGATAATGTGTGTACAGCTTCAGCTCTGAGGAGCAGCAGTTGAGAAGTAGCTGCTTTGTGCCAGCTTTTT
Organism: Chascanopsetta lugubris; assembly: GCA_016785325.1. Classification (NCBI taxonomy): domain Eukaryota; kingdom Metazoa; phylum Chordata; class Actinopteri; order Pleuronectiformes; family Bothidae; genus Chascanopsetta; species Chascanopsetta lugubris. Next base: position 10,907 of record JAFBJT010090336.1, read on the forward strand.
TACAATCCACACATTCAGTCTGTATTTATTTAGATTTTACCTGTGCTTAATCACACTCACACATGCACACATTTGCACACACTCAAACACACACACACACACATTCGCATGAAATGCACGCAACATTTAGAGAAACAAAACCTAGCTTTCGAGCAGGAAGGTCCATGAATGATAGAAATGTGCAAATGGATGCAGTTCTCTGCTCCTGGTCAACCGTCATCACATCCGTAGGCCTACTGCTAAATTATGGAACAAAGCATTTCGCTTTTTAAAGTATGTATTGATCAAACATTCCTGGCTGGCAAAGTCAGCCCAACAATCCCCACTCTTTGTGTGTGCGGAAATACACTGATTTGCCAATTAGAGCAGAAATTGACCAGAGAATAGCTTTTCAGTTTGCCGGTAATGAAGGTAGTAAATGACACCAGCTGCACTTTAATAGTAGGGTCCTCCTTCAAGAAGTAGCCTCACATAGTCCAAGTGAGACTGTCTCCCTGGTGACATGCAAAAGCAAGTTATGGCAGTAAATAATAAAAGCACACTTTCCCTTTGAGCTCATAAACAGGTGTAATGTTGAGGGCACAAGGCTGTATGACTTGATGGCTTTATGACCATATTCATCCTCTCTGCTCGCTCTGTTCCAGGGTTTCCGTTTCCTGCTCCTGCTCCCGTTTCCTGTTCCTGCTCCTGCTCCTGTTCATACCTCATCTACCATCCAAAGCTAAGTGTTCCTCCCCTTCGCTCATTGACAGCAGCATTTACTTTGATTCGGGTGCTAACTAGCCTAGCCCATGGTGGTAGAAGGCTGCTCTAGATGATTTTAAACGTGCTGGTTCTCCACTGTGGTGGATCCCAAATCTTGACAGATAGACTTGAATTAAGAACTGCAGTGCGCACATGTTCCGCAACAGCTGTCTCAAGGGTTTTAGAAATAAAGGGACATTTGAAATGGGTCTGTAGTTTACTAAATATCTCGGCAGGCTTGGACTGCCTCTCTCCTACACAACCACATGTTGATAGGAACGTGTCTGACGCCTAATCATACTTTGTTTCCACCTCTTGTCTTACACACATATCTATAGAAGAAGCTCATTTCCATTCTTGCCGTCTTTATGTTGGTAGCTTTCACAAAGGTGAGACCCACTTAAACACACAACAACGGTAACATCTTATCAGGTCTAAATTCCCTAAGGCTGCTGCCAGAGCATGTGCTGTTGTAACCACTGCTATGATTTTCACCCCATTATTATTTGAGAGGAGTGCTCGGTTTCACAAGGAGAGGGCAGTGTGCATGTTTCATTATATAGGTAGAAGAGGTGAGATGTCTGTATGTTAGAGAATAGTAACTGGGAGTATAGTTTGAACAATAGTCAGGCAATCAACTATCAGGGTCTACATTGTGGAACATTTGTGATGATGCTGCACATCTGAGTGGTAAGCTGTTATCAGTCATTACCGGCAGTTATCACACAAAACATTTTCTGATTTGATTCAGTGAAAACAAACAAGCTGCACATTTAAGAAGGTGACGTGACAAGTTAAGTCCAGATATATTGTCACTCTTAGCTGACTTTTGGACACTTTATTGTGGGGCTAAGGTGGTCAGGGGATTTGTCCTCTGTCCAGAGGCTCAGGGTTTGATTTCTGCCTCTGGTAAGACACTGAACCCTACGTTGTCCCAAAGACACAATGTGCTGCAAATAGAAGCACAGTATGAAGGTTTGTGTGACTGGGTGAATGTAAACTGTACTGTAAAGGTCTTCAATACTTGATAAAGCGCTATATTGATATTTATCTATGCCAGTGGTTCTCAACTGGTCTGACCACCTCTTTATGACAGGTCGCGACCCAAATCGAGGAACATTTTCAATCACTCAAATGTATTTAATGAAGAGAAGGTGCAGTTTGAACCTGAGATACTACAGAGTATCACAGTATACCAACACAAAGTTAAGCAAAAACAACTCGCTGGTGTCAGTGTTAGAGAGAAAGAATCCCTTTTACATCCAATCACTGCATTTTAATGTCGTCTGTATCAAACTTGTTTTTTGCCAATGGTCAATTAGCACATGAACACAAACTGCAGCTCTCTTCTATTCGTGATATGGTGAGTGTCTATTAGCATTACAAGGCATCATCGCCACCTATTGATAAGAAGTGGGAACCGACGGCGCTCTGATGCATTAAAATGATGGCCGCGACCCACTGATCTATGCTGCCAGGTAAAATAACTTGAGTCAAACTATACAGTGCATTTCAAGGCCAAGATGAAAATGACCAGGAAATGAGTCTGGCATTTGTGTTTTCTTTTTTAAGCGACATCAAATCAAGATTCAGAGATTGATCTACACACCGAAGGCAAATCAGCGTATGATTGTCCAATGCGAGTGCATTATCCAGGATATGTTGCATGCAGATTCTTCACTGAATTTACAAACAGTTAACCTGTTCCTCCAGTTGTTTAGGATGAAGCACCATTCAACTGCACTTTTGGCTTTGGACTCTGGAAGAGCGGTCATTGAGAATTGACCATGATGATCAATGCCTTCATAGAGTTACCATCGTAAGGAACTGACTTAAACTTCTGGTTGAAGTTTCAGGACGATTTATGAGAGCTTGGGGTTTACAAGGCAACCAGTTAACTTCAGACGAGAGCTTCCGTTATGAGCTCGTGTGATGACAGGAGAGCGTAGTCTGCAGTGTTTCCCTGGAGAGAGGATAACATTACCTTTCAATATTTCAGGCTGTGTTTGTGTCAGAGAGGCAGCTCACTCTCCCCTCACGTCCTTTGTGAATGAATAGTAAGAGGGACATTTCCCTGAAGGTGAGGCCCAGTTTATTTATTCTCTTTATTGTTCTAAACATTGGTCTCTCTGCCTGTAACGTGTGTGTTCATCAACTTCCGTGATACTTGCATCATCGTGTAGTGTTGACCTGGTTGATATAGATGCAGAGGATGAGGAGAATGTTCCCTTCAGACAGGAGAGGAGGCACAAAGGAATCTCACATAGTGTTGTGGATCTGTTTGAGCCAAACTGATTCCATCAGCAGTGAATGCCCCCCACAGTTGGGTTCTCAGCACTGCTGAAACATTCATCATTGTATGAGTGTCTCATGAGGCGAGAGAGAGAATACCTGTGAGCAATCAACCCTCTCTAGCTGGCATTGATCCCCGGACCGCCCCTCCCATCTTCCTGTTCGAGCCAGCTGCTCTAAGCAGCCCCACTGCCACGCGCCCCCACTGCCCGACTTAGGCCGGGAACCCGTCCGGCCTCACCTATCCCCTCACCGCGCGCCAGTAGATGAGGAAGTCGGCCACAACCATCTGTGCCGATGGATAACCCTGAACTGAAGAGACTGGAGCGCCACATACCACCATGTGATCTGGATGTTGGCGCCCCTCTTACGGTGGAGCCACAGCAGCAGGCCATGGTCTGAACATGTGTGTCCCAGCACATGAGAGCACAGCGTGTTGACCGCCCACCAGATAGCTAACTCCTTCAACGACAACAACAATATCGCTATCAACATGTGCTATCAGTTATTTTGCCAAGTTGTTAGAAAATGAAACTTTAATTGGTACAATGAACTTTCAATTTCTTTGGACAAATATCAGATGAATATCACCAACATTTAGCCAATTTGAGCAAATCAATCTTCATAACTAATACTGTGAAGTGTCAGTGATAATGATGGTGATGAAAATAACTCCAGCTGCATGAATGGCTGTAGCCTCTGCGAGCAATGTGAATTACAATACTGTTGTAATATGCTTTGTCATGCAGCCGCTTTTCAATGGAATGGAACACTCAGATACGTAGCTTGACAGTACAAGTCGCACTGACCGATTCTAACACACCTCACTGAATATATCATGTTTATTTCATATGCCTTCATGTACTGTTAGCAGACCACTAGGGTCACTTTGATTTTCTCAAGGACACTAGATGTTGATCCACTGTCCTACTTCTCAACCTAATGAGCCACAGCTGCACTGCAGGTGTCCATTTGTGCATCATTAACATGATGCGTTTTCACCAAAGCCAGTGAAAAGCTGAGGGCTAACAAAATACATATGTTATTTGAATTAAATAACATTAAGACAATGTCATTATTGAATTATTCAGTGTTTCCATCCTTAAAGTTTCTATGAGTTTTCAGGCTCAAATCAGACCAGATGATCTTTGAGTCCACATGACTACTCCAAACAGTAGAACTTGACCTTTTTCCTGTTTTTGTATTTTTTGTTAGATTTCCACTAAGCTGGTTGAACTGTCACAAGTGAGGGGAACCACGTTAAACGTAGTAAACAGACTGCTCTGTTGGTTTGGTCCTGTTTGCTATTTCTCTGTGGAAACTGCACAAACTCTTGGTAGAGACTCTGAACTGAATCTCTGTGGCTCCATGTCGACCGACACGCACATGCCTCCATGACAGGGCAGTTACGACATTGCTCAACAACTATCAAGTGGTCTGGTGTCCAAAAAGGGTTTTTGATGAGGATCTGCTCCATCGCAGTCTTAAAATACAGAGGAACAAATCTACTCAATAGCAATTATGCTTACAGATCCATTCTTGCAGAAATTTAGCAAATCTTAACTTAATAAAAAATATACAAAATTGAGCTTCCTCATTGAATTCATGTGTGTGTGTGTGTGTGTGTGTGTGTGTGTGTGTGTGTGTGTGTGTGTGTATTTGAAAATATATCTCTATAAAATATAAATATTTGAGAGGAAAAAAATCTGTTTTTTGCTCTTGCCGGCAGGGAAAAACAACATAAAGGCCATGATATTGAATCAAACTTGTATATTATTCATGTATTTTCCCAATAATGAGGCTATGGTGTCATTAGACTTATTAATGATTATTTCGAATCTAATCTAATGAGGTCAGGTGCGATGCTGCTTGGGTGGGTGGGACAGAGGGGGATCTAAACAGAGTTTGGCATCTTCTGCTGGAGCTGCTATTCCCCACAACCCAGCTTTGGATGAGCGGCTGACGAAGCATGAATCAAATGAGATGCTGTGATTCCACCTCTGATAAACTAAAACAAGCTCAACGGGAGAAATTCAATGAACATTCTCATCCTGAAATTCCCTTTCATTTAATAGTAACCGGTTGCAATGCTTGTTAGATTATTTTCTTTGGGCTTAAATACTTGCTTTCAATTTACTAGTGTATAATTCTCATTCTAGTGGTTCATTTTTTATGTGATTCATAGTTTTACTGTGTTTTTGCTGCAGAAAGACATGTTTGACCTCTTGACAGCCCTCATCTCTTTTATGAGCCAGTATTCCTCAAAGCCTGGAGACTTTTCTGAACATCTGTATTATGTCTTTTGTGTTAATTAAACTCTCACAGATTACCTTCTCTGTCCTCTGGTGCGTAGCCTGCTGCTTTTATATATTGTGACCATGAAAACAGTTTCCCTTTTCTTTTCACGCTCTGCACTATAACGTTTATTATTGAGGCCTGCGAGCTGCTGAGATTTAATTTCTCCACATAAATCTGCACAATAGGAAAAGGAAATTAAAGTTGCCATTACAGTCGGCGGTATTATTGTATCCTCACTTAACCTGCCATTGAGTAGGTATGAATCGTTTATACTGCTGCCCCTCCATCCTCCTCAACCTGTGTGTGTGTGTGTGTGTGTGTGTGTGTGTGTGTGTGTGTGTGTGTGTGTGTGTGTGAAATGGAGACGGGTTACTGATATATAAAAAAGGTTTTGTTTCAGCCACGCCAACAAATTTTGTCCAGAAGAAAAGGTTTTTATGGAGTAATTCATTTCATAATTCCTGGCCAATACTTAGAATATCACATGCACAAACACACAGATAAAAAAAGAAGAAATTCTATCATGCCCTGACCAGAAGTCTCTTTATTTCATAGGCAATAACCTGAATGATGGAGAAATAAAGAGCAAATTATTTGCATACATACATATATATATATGTATATGTATATATATTATAATATTTACTCATGTATTACAGTTAACTGATGAATGAGCAGAGGGTAGTTAACTAAAATCTCTCAGGAATTGTTTCCTGTGATCAGAGTGAGACACAAATTAGTTAGTCTAAAAAAGTTGAATAATTGATCATTAAGCTTGTTATTGAGCGTCACCACTAGGATTGAATAGATTTTGATTATGAAAACATCATATGTCCATACATCTCCAATGAGTAGTGGAGTTGTCTTACTTATTATCACATGTGCAGTTCATGTGTTTTTATTTAACATGAATTCAGAAGGAAAATAGCAATTGGCCTCTTCACAGGAATATTCATGAAACAATGAATATATTAACATTACTGTCTGTCATAAAACCTCTGTGCATTGACACACTGAGCGTGTTTATTTATTTGTCCAGTGTATTTAACAAACCATTCAACACCAGTACACTTGTAATTAATATTGTTTATTTATTTGTTACACTGAGAGAGAGAGAGAGAGAGAGAGAGAGAGAGAGAGAAATGGCCTTTGGACAGTTGTAATCTCAACATAAATCTTTCTACTGTCTGTCTTTGACCTTGCTGTCTTTTCTTGATGTTGTCGTTTACTGATCCCTCTCTCTCTGCTCTCATCAAACCTAAACGTCATCTCTCTATCATTCCTTACCTTCTACACTTGTCATCTTACCCCTTGATTCCTTTCTTGTATGTCGTGATAATGAACAGTGATGAGGAGTCTTACTTTTAAAACCAAGTGATTACATTACTAAATTACTGCAGTCAAAATAAATAAGAAAAGAAAAAGAATTCTATGACAGCAACTCTGAGAATAATGTGCTGTTCCTCGCGGCTCCATCCAGGTACAGAGTTAGACTGTTTTGATCTGATGACCCTTGAGTTTAATTTGTTTGCCAGTTTATTTCAATTATCACCACTAGAGTCAATTAATTATGACATGGGTTACTTATAGTTATTTTTATTTGTTTTTTGCAAAACTACTTTGTAAAACTATATGCAGATATTTTGAGTCATTTTTATTTTTATTTACACTTTAGTTGTGATTGTATCATTTCATGAAATGTTCTGGGGAAATAAAGAAATACTGTGAATGCATGACACCGTAACATTGGTGAGCAGACTCATTATGGTAGATTGTAAATGGTCTGTTTTATGTAGCCCTCTTCAAGTCTTGATGACTTCCGATCTTGTACATTTTCCATCATCTTGTAACACATTCATACGGTGTATCTATATGTGCGGCACTTTTCCTTCTGAAAACAGGGACAGTTGTATGCAGAATAGGTGAGACTGAATTTAAATCTCAGCCCTTGTGGTTAGAGGATGACCAATCAAACTATTATTTAGTATTTTAACACAAACACAGGAACTAACAGGTAGACCCCATTAATTGCACATAAATATTTGCCCTGACATTTTTTCTTATTTATCTATATCACTGAATATATCACGAACAACCACGTAAATAATACTGATTTCCTGGTTGTAGCTGTTTTGAGTTCATGTTGTATCCCTCACCCTTCTGAACATGCAGGAGAACACATGGTGGACTTCAATTGACATTCACACTCAAAGGATGCTTCGTATGTCCACTCTGGGATACTGAAAAAATATGTGGCTCCTATAGAGGGAATCCGCTCCTCATGCAATTATTTGTATTAATTTATAATCCCTTAATAATCCCATCACCCCGAGAATGAGCCTATTAATGTATGTCAGTATGCCATTGTTTTGTAATATTTTAAATGACTAAAATCGTACACGCTGCACCTTTAATTTAACAAGTGCATTCAGGTGAAGAAAATGAATGTGATTTTTTTCATACTTAAAATTGATCATATTTGTAAACCTAAATTTTACCTAATGCACAATCAGAAATGGGAGCATAAAACGTTAGTTATATCCAGTTTGTGTCAAAACTTTAAAAGGCAACACATAAATCAACATAAGGATGCAGATGAATGATTCGGGCACGTTCTTTGATTGTTTGTCTCTTTCTCCGTTTGACTCCTGCTCCTGAACTCTGTTCTGAAGCCTCAGGTGTTTCTGATGCTGGTACTTACAATGTAGGCTTCATAATTATCTACAGCAAATATTGTGTAGCATCTACTTGTATTGTTCTTTTTCTTTTGTGCATTGGGCCATATGTGTTTTGAACTTCAATGCCAGTAGACCACCATACAATTTAAATATGAAAACATGCAACCATTGCAGATACCTGTACGTCTTTTATAGCTGCAGCTGCGTTTGAATAGTTGTGAGAGTCTGAAGCCTTCCCCTCCCATTCTGCCTCTGCACCATTATGAATCTGCCCTTCATAAAAACCCTGTTTGCCTGACATCCGGAGTCATTTACTGCAGATTGTTGCATGCTGGCTAATTCAGTTCCTTTCAAATGCTAATGGCCTCACTCCTGCCACCAAGAGGGCAACTGCTCTTTATTGCTAAACAGCCCCAGTACAATAGAGCATGTTTCCACAGCTCTCCATAGGTGTGTGTGTTCTAGTAACGGGGCAAAAGGGTTTCACGTGTGGGAACTTCTTGTCATATTGCCATGTGTCAGACTTGGCATTTTTTTCTTCATATCATTAACCTGACAGAGAGGTTCTCTGGTGTTTTGATTAATGAACACATATGCGCAAATGGGCCATGAGAGTTTGTGGGGTAATACAATTTGTAGATTAAAGATGATACGCTATCATCCATCTCATCGACGAATTGAAAGTGACAAAATGTGATGTTACCTTAGGTTTAACTAAATATCCAGTGTATCAAAATGGATGCAGCGATACACAGGCCTGCATATACACACTTTTGTATGTGTCATGTAATCTCACCTGAACAGTAACATCTTGGCCTTATGGCACATTAATCACCTTTCACACCTGGAGAGTGTCAAGTTTGCTAATATATTCACCTTCAAATAGTCAGGAAAAAAATTCAACATTGGGACCCTGAAGATAATCATATCTCCAGTCTCCACAGCTCTAGTGTTAGCACTTAGTGGCTGCACCACAGCCAGCCTGACACCCCCTCTCCTCCCCCTTCTCACCCCCCAGGACAGTCAACCCCCCCCATTCCCTCCCCCCCGCCCCCCGGCCTCTATCAACCCTCCTATCACAGAGGATTAAGCGCTAACTAACCCTCCTTTAATTAACTCATGATTAGGTATTAATATCTGGTATGGGTTCCAGGCTTGCAGTTGTGCCATAATAAGTGGATTAGAGTTAGCCTCTCACAGCTCTCTCTTTCTCTGGCCAAGCGATATTTATCCTCCCCCAACCCCCTCGCGGCCCCCGCCCTCCACACATCCACCCCTTCTGGCTTTCTTTTGGCAACTGTTCAAAAGCAGAATTTTCTTGCTAACAAGTTTTGTGGCCAGAGTTGGTGGGCTGTGTTATGAATACTTTCATGAACGTTTTTCTACTGATTCACAAAAATTCTGAATGAATAGAAAAGCTGCCAATGTAAAGATGCTGTTTGGATCATTGAGTCAATGAAGATCCTCTCCACTCAGCTCGAGGACCATATAGGCAAGCAAAATATTTCACTTTAGACACACACATACACAAAATTTAGTTACCTGCACATCAGTAATGAAATAATTTCTGAGTATCTTTCAAACTCCCCGAAACTGAGCATAACTGGACCGCAGGGTCAGGTTTATACCAATGTTGGTCACATTTAGATTTGCGGAGCAGGGCAACTGACTGCTGCCGACAGCTGCCAAGAGGACTGGGAAAGTCCTGTCAAGTTTTATCTAAATGTCCTACACCATATAGAATCAGTCCAACGGCTTGAATAGGCAAATAAGGTACACGGAAAATGTTGTCAATCAGTTATTTGGGAACACACCTCCATCTGTAGCGACATTGTCTTACCCACATTATAGGTTATGCAGTTACCGTGGTGATCTAGAAAGCCTGTCAAGTTCACAAGGATCATATCCTATAGTGACAAGGAGGTTATTGTGGTCTGAACAACCAACTTCATCAGTAATGATATAAAAGGTAGGATGAGAGGGATGAGAATCAGTTGAGTGCCTTGTTTTTTGTTTATCAGTATCAGTTGGCATTGGAGCTGTGGAACTCAATGAGTGAGGAAGGAGGTGATGAGCCAGATGAGACCTTAAAATCACAGTTAATTTCATCATCGAAAGTACTAACTGAGAGGAACTGCCAGCAGGACCAGACTCAGTGTGAATGGCCATCTGCCGCAATGGGTTGGGGTGAACAGAGACAGTAGGGAACAGGAGAGAGGGTGATAAAAAGAGGGAAAATAGGAGAAGAGAGAGACCAGGGACAGTCATCAAACTGGTTGTTATAATGACAATGTCGTGACATTTATTATGGTAGTATAATGATGATGTTGTTGTTGAGGGCAACACTAATGGCAGTAACAATAATAACAGTAATAACAATATTATGGCGGGCACTCAGGGGTGTGTATCTCACCCTGGACAATCATGGGTGGTGGGGTGTGGTTTTAGCACCCTGGTGTTTTGGCACACAGGGAAGTTCAGCATTTTTGTTGGTGTAAGATGAATAAACCTACAAACCCGTTCCTCATCTTGCCACATTGGTGACCCCGTTTTGATCATGTTCGAGGCAACAGAAGACAGTGTCTCCTCTTTCGCCATGTTGCCCCAACTCCCACAGCCAGCCGGCTTCGCCGCGTCTGTGAAACTTCCCAAGTTTTAGCGGAGCGAACCAGCTCCATGGTTTGAGCACATCGAGGCGATTTTCTACCAGCGCTTTAGCTGCAAGGCTTGGCGCTACATCCCTCCATGCGTGTTTGAGGTGCTGGGAAAATATCAAAGCCAGCCCCCAATATATCCACGCGTTTGGATATAGTGATGCTTTCGATCAGCCCATGGGCCTTACCGCTCCATATCTTACCCAAAGTGGACGGGTCTTGGCGGCCATGCGGCAACAATTTTCTTAAAGGTGCACCTGGTGCATGGTTATCACCAGGTTTCTTTGTGCACAGAGGACATGCCCAAGACCACAGTTATTACCCTTTTCGGGCTTTTTGAATTCCTGCGCATGCTTTTTGGCCTGAAGGGGGCAGCTCAAACCTTTCAGAGGCTGATGGACTCAGTGTTGTATGACCTCATATTTGTATTCGTCTATCCCGATGATCTTTTGGTGGCCAGGCCGTCGACTGACGAGCACCTGTTGCGCCTTAAATAGGTTTTCCGGCGCCTTGACAAACATGGCCTGATTGTCAATCTGTCAAAGTGCCAGTTCGGACTGCCAGCGATTGATTTCTTGGGCCACAGCATTTCAGTGCAGGGCACAGTGCAGGCGGTGCACCTCAGAAGGCACCGTCCGGTCTCAGTCAAGTCCCTGCAAGAGTTCTTGGGCATGGTAAACTTCTACAATTGTTTCCTCCCTCGCGCAGCCCAGCTCCTGCAGCCACGTTACGAGACCCTGACGTTGAGGAAGGCCACTGACCACATCGACTGGACTCCTGAACGGATCCAGGCCTTTGACGGGGCTAAGTCTGCCCTGGCCAATGCAGTGCTCCTGGCACATCCTGCGCCTTAGGCATCCATTGCTATGACAACCAATACATTAGATGTGTCCGTGGGGGCAGTGGTCGAGCAGCATGTGGCTGGTGCATGGCAGCCCCTTGTGTTTTTGAGCCATAAACTGCGAGACAATGAGCGCAAGTACATTGTTTTCGACCAGGAGTTGCTGGCGTTGTACCTGGTTATGTTTGTGTTTCCTGCTTGAGGGATGTTTTTTCATAGCCTATGTCGACCACAAAGGTTGACATTTGCTCTGTCCAAGCTGACTGAGCCATGGTCTGCTCGCCAGCAGCACCACCTGGCGGCAATTTCCGAGTTCAAGGTGGAAATTTAGCATGTGGCGAGGAAGGTCAACCCTGTTGTAGACTGTCTGTCGCGGGTGCTGGTGTATCCTGTGCACCTCGTGTGGATTTTTCTGCCATGGCTGCCGACCAGATCCGGAAATCCTTGCTCTTTGGTCCACTGGTACGAGCCTCAAGCTCGAGGATGCTGTGGTGGAAGAAGGTGGTCTTACCCTCCTCTGTGACGTCTCCATGGGCCGCCCCGCCCGGTCGTGCCGGTTGCCTGGCTCCGTCGGGTTTTCGACTTAGTTCACTCCTTCTCACATCTGGGAGTCCAGGCATCAGTAAGGCTGGTTGTATCTAAGTTTGTCTGACTTGGCCTTTGCAAAGATGTCAAGGAATGTTTGACATGTCACATATGCCATGTGTGGCATGTCAGCGCGCTAAGGTGCACCAGCACACCAAGACACCCCTCGAGCCGTTTTTGATTCCCGCCAGGCGTTTCAACCATGTGCATGTGGATCTGGTGGGCCCTTTTCCTCTCTCCCATGGTTTTACACACCTGCTCACTATGGTGGAGCGGACTATCACGTGGCCAGAGGCACTTCCTCTGTCCTTCACGACATCTGCAGACGTGACACATGCGTTTCTTTCTGCTTGGGTTGCGCGTTTCGGTTTGCCATTGGACATCACCTCCGACAGAGGTTCCCAGTTTGTTTCAGAGCTCTGGTCGGCACTGGCAAGGTCCCTGCGCATGCAGGTTCACCACACTACTGAGTACCATGCTCAGGCTTGTATGAACATTTTCACAGGTCACTTAAAGCAGCATTGTGTGCTGCGCTCATGGATGGTCCTTGGGCCATATATATATATATATATATATATATATATATATACACATACATGTATGTCTTTCTTGTCTTTCTCGTCTTGTGGGAAAAAGTTCAAAAAGGGGCCGAAGTGTGGATAAAGTGGCCAAATTGTCTAAGAGGACAAAATGACAGAAAAAGTGGGAAAAAGTCAGAAATATGACAGTGTCAGCCTTGCCACCCAGGCACTAGTACCTTAAGCTTGTGGCTGCCTGGGTGGCAGTGTCAGACAAGTCACTCTCATACTCACTTTTACACATGTTCTATCACAGACACACACACACACACACACACACACACGTATATATATAAACAAGTGCTGTGCCTTTTAGTTATAGACACAAAATATTTTTTTTTTTCACTCTCCCAGACATCCTGTTTCAGACACAACCTTTTTGTCTTTTAGTTTCCTCATTTTGGTCGGTTTGATCGGACTAGATCAGCAACAATGCTCCTCACTCAAATCTGCACCCCCCCTACTCTCTCTCGCTTTTGAATAAATGCCAGCTCCCTTACCTAAAAGCCTTTTGTACTGATTTACGAGAGAGTTTGAACAGTTCATACGTATAATAAATCTCTCACCCTGGTGACACTCCTGCGCTGGTATTCATCCACCATTTTTTATTTTGTCTGTTTAGTCAGAGTGCTTTGGACTGAGGCCAAGGGAAAGCACTCTGGGATCATCGAGAGGTTTAATAGGAATGAAGTGTGAATTACAACCATCCGGCTAAGCCATCACTGCCAACCTCTGTAAACCTGCATCTGTATCTATTTGTTTTCCTTTCTGACCCGTTAGATCATTGTCACCTTACAATGAAATGGCAGATGAGCCTCAAAATCAGCCAGGAGAACACTTTTTGTTGTCTGTTAAAGGTGAAGTGTGTAAGATTCCTGTCATTTTTGTTACTTCTATTGGTAGAACAAAATGCAGCAAAACAATGACATACAGATATATTTATTATGACCTCACTGTAATATTATTTTCTATTAGCTTTTTAATGAGCCCATTAATGTATATTTACATGAGGAGCGGATCCTCTCTATGGCGGCCACCATGTTTTTCCAGCAGCCCAGAGTGGACGTTCTAAACATCTTTTGAATTTCAATGACAACTGAGGGCCACCATAGGTTCTCCTGCATGCTCAGAACGGTGAGGTGATGCATACAACATCCAGCTTCCCCACCAGATATATCCAAATCCAAATCCTATACACTGCACCTTTAATATCAGATGTGTAGACTACTTCCGCATTTTTTGCTCATAATGGATAAGTACATTGACACAGGTGCCATCATTGCATATGAGAACACCTATTAAATGTGTGTTAATGTGATGTATATTGATTCTTTGAATCCTAAATACTTTTTTGCATAAAAGCCCTGTGTAAAGTAGTCATTGTACATGTATGTGTGAGTGAGAGACACTGGGGGAGAGAGAGAGAGAGCGAGAGAGAGAAGGAGAGATTCATCTTACAGAGGTATGTTTCAGATAAAAGACCAAATTATTAACAAAAAGAGAAGCACGAAATGAGTATCTGTGTCAAAATCTGTGAATTCTACCTCTGTTCCAGTAAACAGGAGCCAAATATCAAAGGTCTGTGTTGTTGTTATCAGATGAGGAATAGTAGCTTGATGTGAGTGTGTTGTGAGTGTATGCTGGAATGCCATGGAAGGAAATAATGGTGGAATCTGAGCTGCAGGAGTTTGTCTCCCTCCCCATTTGGAAGCCTTTTTTCCATGATCCCAACAGTCCATGTCGAGACTTGTATTTAATCACTCAGTGAGGCGCTGTCTGCAAAGGTCAGCTCCATTGATGAAGTGCAGAAAGGAAGAGTTGTCATCTTGTATGTCTGGTACAATGATATACGTCTCTGTAGGAGACTGCATTTTTTCAAGTTAGTTTTGCACTCTCAGAGACATGTTGCTTTGCTTTGTTAAGAAAGTATATTTACTTCAATGTGACTATTCACAGACATTTCTTCATGAATTTATGTTTTGCTTTTTTTTTGTTTTTTTTTTATATCTTGTCAGCACATATCTGTACTTTATACTAAACAACATTTTCACATTTTTTTGTTTCAGGGCTCCTGACAGGAAGCATTTGCATACATACATTTTCTCATACTGTTCTTCTTCATACATCACAAACATGGAAACCAGCATCTGTATATTTTGTGTGCACACAATTATATACGAGGCCCCTGGTCTCATTCTGTACCTGCAATATTTAAAGGGGACCTTTTGTGCTTTTCCTCACATTTAGAGCTAAACACAATGTTGTAATGTGGGATTTTATTATTAACATGGTCATATGTTCATACAATGACCTAAATGTATGTTAAAGGTCATGTAACAACATCAACAACAATAATAATAATGATTATAATAATAATAACAAAAATAATAATAGTTAGGACCAGCACATTTCTTGATGAATGAGTTGAGTTTGTTTTGATGGCAGCAAAAGTGACTCCTTACAAATAAGGAAGGATATGCGACCAAATCACTCAAGAAATATTTGTATTGTTGATTTAAGGTAATGAGGTGGAAGGCAGTGTATTCTTAGAAAAATGTTTGTGACATAGGAGTGGAGAACACAGCATTCTGTGAGCAACCGAGCAACACTGATAATCAAAGACAGTGAGCGACACAGAGAACTCTGCCGACGTCACATGCTGGGGCAAAAAGTCTGAGCTGGAACTCACCTTCCAATGACACAAACGTTGTTTGTGTGTCTGTGTGTGTTAGTGAGTACATGCAGTTGAGTGGGTGTGTGAACACAAAACCAGTATTGGAGTCCAACTTACTCCACGTCCCAACCCCATATTTTCACCCCTTCACCTCCCTCATCATCCAACCCCTCCCTCTCTAACACGGCTGAAACAACCATCAAGCAAAAGTCGCAGAGCCCCCCTCCACCTGGACATCCTCCGGTGTGTGAGTCAGGCTGATTTGCGTGGGTCCAGGCTGTGATGCTATTATCAGTGATGTTTTCCACCAGAAAAGTCAGGACCCTTTGGGTGTCAGGTTATTTTCTCAATACCGGTGATGATAGGTAACTGAAAAGCAGAAAAATAAAAAGGGATTAATTAAATCTTCAAACTTGGTTACCTGTCGAACAGGAAACATTCCAGTGTCTCCTGTTATCTCCACCAGGTCAGCGCTTCTCAACATCAGATCATTAGTTAATAAATCTCTGTAAATTACTGACATTATCATGTCCAACGATCCAGAGTTTTTACTTCTTAGTGAAACATTGTTGACTGACAGGAGCTGTGGAACTATTCTTAATAAGGCAACACCAATAAGTTTCAGTTTCATGAAAGAGTCGAACAGGCAAAAAAGGTGGGGAAGTTGCTGCCATTTTTAAAGATGTATGTCAGTGCAAGGAAATGACATTTGGGGATTTGAACTCTTTTGAATATCTCTGTTTATACCAAAAGGTGTCTAAAAGTTCTATTTTAATCCTTTGTAGTCCGCCAAGATACTCTAGACAATTGAACGAGTTTACTGAACTATAGTCAGTTATCTGCACTGACTACAACTTTTGTTTGTCATAACAGGGATTTTAACATTCATGTAGACAATAACATGGACACTAATGCTAAAGGACTCTATGATATACTTGGCACTTGTGGCCCCCTGCAACATGTTAAAGGGCCCACACACATTTGGGGCCAGGCCACACTTTGGATCTGGTGATTTCTAAGGGTGTTGCCATTTCTTGTGTTGAGGTGAAGGACTTTCTGATCATTTACAGATTATTCCACATGGTCGGTTAACTCCTGTGTCTGTTAAGAAAATGTACATTCATGAGAATACTGAGAATGAGAATAATTAAAAATTCTGCTACTGGTCTACAAATCACTAAATGGTTTGGGTCCAACGTACATGAGTGACACATTAACAGAATACAAACCCAGCAGGGCTCTGAGATCTCCTGGCTAAGGTCAGCTAGTGGAGCCCAGAGCTCAGACTAAACATGGTGAAGCAGCGTTTAGCTAATCTGCTGCACACAAGTGGAACAAGTTACCAACTGAACTGAGATCAGCCGCAAATGTGAACATTTTTAAGTGCAGGCTAAAAGCATTTTTATTTTCATGTGCTTATGACTAAGCTCTTTTTTGCCTTGCCTTGCCTTGCCTTGCCTTACTTTGCCTTACTTTGCCTTGCCTTGCCTTGCCTTGCCTTGCCTTACTTTGCCTTACTTTGCCTTGCCTTGCCTTGCCTTGCCTTGCCTTACTTTGCCTTACTTTGCCTTGCCTTGCCTTGCCTTGCCTTACTTTGCCTTGCCTTGCCTTACTTTGCCTTACTTTGCCTTGCCTTGCCTTACTTTGCCTTGCCTTGCCTTGCCTTGCCTTGCCTTGCCTTGCCTTACTTTGCCTTGCCTTGCCTTGCCTTGCCTTGCCTTACTTTGCCTTGCCTTGCCTTGCCTTGCCTTGCCTTGCCTTGCCTTGCCTTGCCTTGCCTTACTTTGCCTTGCCTTGCCTTGCCTTGCCTTGCCTGTGTATGCAGGGTTTTATGGTGGTTTGCTCTGAACAATTGATCGGAATGATTTCCTGAAAGGAATTTGTGTACTGTATGTTTAAAATGTAGTTACCTATATTTTATGTTAACTTGCTATTTGACCCAAGATTTAATGTTTATACTTTAATTATTTTTTTTCACTGGGTAATCATGTATGTTGAAATATCTTCATATGATGCACATAAAGACACATCTACATTCCAATGTCCAATCAGGAATACGAACAAAATGAAGTAACCCAATTGAGATGAGCACAACAATTCCACCACATCATGATGAAATCTTACTGGTTGAGTAACTAAAGAACAGTTGATGTCATGTTAAGTTCAGTTTCATGTGTTGAAGCTCAGCTTCAGATGAACACACTGAATGACTGAATGAATCAAAGCAAATGACAGACCGGTGACACGGCGCCGTCCTCACTCCACGCTGCTACATTAGATCCTCCACCAGTCTGACCCTGGTGTGACACAGGTCAAAGATGAGGCCAAACATGACCCTCCACAGAGCTGCAGACTCCAGGGGGCGCAGTGTCCACTTGAACCCAACCCCTCACCCCCTCAGCATGGACCTTAGAAGAGGAGAGAGAGAGGAAGCCAGGTCACTGTCAAGGACTTAATATTTGCTCAGTGTTAGGGACACATGCATTGCGTGCATGCACACACACACACACACACACACACACACACACACACACACACACACACACACACACAAGCTGTCTTCATCCTTCATCCAGGTGCATTTTAGACTCAGACTACTTCTGGATTTCAACAAAGACACAATTGATTTCCCAATCATCTGGACCATTGACCCACAGGAGAGGAAGAGAAAGAATTGCATGGAATAAAAATGGTAGAAAAAATGTAGAAAAGAAAGAAATAGAATAAGAAAACAGGAAATAATAAAAGACTATGTAAATTAAAGCTTGAAAATCATAATGTATTATCATTGTGTAACCCGTGAATAACAGCTACACATACTGTAACTAAATGTGTTGCTTTACATTGAGACGCAAGTAAAGAGATATAAGAGCACCACTGTCGGCAGAAAATATGTCACCAGCGTGTGACGATCTCTAAACATGAAAGACAGGTTTCTTGAATAAAAAGATGAGATGATCTTTACAATCTGCCCTTTAAATGCTACGAGCAATACAAGCCATTTTCAGTTTTAAGAGACTCCTCCTCAAACCAGTTTGACCACATAGTATATCAGTTATTGTTGTTGGTGTGCCGCATGTTATATGCAGTTTATGCATGATTATGATTATGACAATTACATTGCATGATGGCTTCATCAGAAGTGTGTTAAACAGGTCGTTATATAAATGGCATGTACCTTTATATCCACATAGACAACAGTCTTGTGTGGACACAACTCCTATTTTGCACTCTGTGTGGCTCTATATTATATATTTTTTAAATAAATATTTATTTATATTCACCATGTATGTATAATTTATATTTAATATTCAGCTGCTATAGGGGAGTTTTGTTGTATCTTGCTGTGCAATGACAATAAAGCTTTATTTTTATTATCATTATAGTTATTGTTATTATTATTTTATTTGTATTTTGTATTATTATTAATATTATTATTGTTACTATTATTGATGATAATAATAATGATACATGTGAAAGTAATAAGTGTCTCAGGAGACTAATGTGAAGCTTCCTGTGTTCTCTGTGTTCTCTGTGTTCTCTGTGTTCTCTCGCCAGAGAAACTTGAGAACATTAGTCCACGGACACATCTGATCCAAACATGTAAAGCTGTACAGTAAATGAATCCGTCCAAAGTCCAGGTAGTTACACGAGCGAGAAGAATCAATGGGCATGAATATTTTGTAAACATGACAACACCACTCTCTAAGAGCCTCCACATTCAATACAGAGTGCAACACAGAGCCTTTTCTTATTGCAGTTCCCCAATTGCTCGATAAAGTTCACAATTCAACTTGTCTGACACATGCCTCTGAAATGAAGTGCCAGAATCATTAAAGCTGTAAAGCAGTGAAAATATTGGCCATGATTCTCAACTTTCACTGATTTTAGATGAACAAATGTTATACTTTTCATTATTTATGCTGAAAGTAGGTGTGAACGTGCATGAAATGATCCCCTCCAGCATATATATACGTGGCGAGTATTTTAGTGTCCCGGGCAACACTCTTGTTGCTGCAGCAGGCGACGGACAGTGGGGGAAGGGGCATTTATCAGTCCTCTAAGTGGCCATAAGAAAAGCAATGCTCGCAGGGAGTCGAGCTGACAGCAGTTTTCCTCGGATCGATTTGCAGCACTGCTCCAGTTTATGACAAAAGAGTTCACGACACGGCAGTCACAAAGTCAATACTGTGATAAATACCCCCCTCCACTCGCCTCTGTCCAC
Organism: Chascanopsetta lugubris; assembly: GCA_016785325.1. NCBI lineage: Eukaryota > Metazoa > Chordata > Actinopteri > Pleuronectiformes > Bothidae > Chascanopsetta > Chascanopsetta lugubris. The sequence continues at coordinate 30,476 of JAFBJT010090336.1, forward strand.
CACTTTACCAGGCATTCGGCCTGACAGTTATTACTCCTGCGCTAGATCCACTGACCAGGGGGAAGAGCAGTGAGGAAAAGCCACTCGGCTCCAGGTCTCTGCAGTGGATTTATGGACCCAGGTGGACCCGGTTTACTCAAACAAAGAAAGTGTATATAAACTCGGTGGCTCGCTCCTTCTGCAGGTGAACCTCTGCCGTCGTTTCTCTCCTGAGATCCGAAAGGGAAATCCATTTCACGGATTGCGTGTGGGCCTGCAATATACTGTACTGTGATTTGTGAATTACTATGCAGTGTGTAAATTATGAGGCAGTGTTTCCAGCTTTGCCAAAGCGCAGATAATACTATATAAAAATAGATCTGTAATATATCCCATTTTTTCTTCTCTTGGATCTAATTTAAATAATAATTTGGGAATTAAAATCACAGATTAAATGGTTGGATGTCACACACACACACACACACACGTTTGTTGATGTGTTGACCGACTAACACCCCTCAAACTTTACATCACATGCTTGCTGCATTAATGTGAAAAGATGGCTCATTTCCACACATAAAGAAATATTAGGAAATGTTTTGTAATTTTTCATAGATCCTTGCCTAAGCGCTAATCCCTAATGTTAAATCCCTTTACAGTTAAAAAGTAGCCTTATCCCCACATATGGCTGGGATCACAGTAATCATCACAGCCGATTATGAGGATGAAAATTACATGTATTTTCAATTATTCTGGTCCAAATAATACAAGTCTGGGGTGAGATTAATATTTTTTTCAATAATGACTTACAAACAAGACATCTATTGCATGTTGAGTGGCAAGTCATTGCATTGAAGCATAACTTGTAATCCTGTTAGAAACCGGGAAACACACAAAAGATCTCATTAAGATTTAACTTGTGGGATCATCAAAAAAAAGTGACAGATCGTGACCCATATTGGCACGAAGGCAGTTTGACAATGTGTCAATTTAAATATTGACATCCATTTTTTCTCTTATGGGATTTTTTCCCTCCCTCTTTATTCCTTCCTTCATCTTTCCAGAAGATTGGAATGCACTTTTCACTTCCTCATTCCTCTGTGTTGCCATTGAATTTGCATGTTCAAACTGTATGGCTGAATGTTTCTGTTTTCATCCACAGCATGATGATGCACTGAACAATCCACAAGGAAAAGTTCATCCTGATAAAGGTGAAGTGTGTAAGATTTGGGGACATCTCGTAGTAAAGTTGAATGTTGTATCCATCACCTCAGCCTCACTCTTCCAAACATGCAGGAGAATGGACATGTCATAAGTTCATTTCTTAGAACTCTAAGAGAACCCTCTCATTTACCCTCTTTGAGAGAGCTGGATTCATACGTGATGACGTCAGCGCCGGAGCCGCTCCGCTGAGAGGCTCCTGCTTCCATCGGACAGGAGGAAAAAGACGGGATGGAGCTGGTCAAAGTCTTGAGAGTGTTTTTAGTGATAAGAATCGTATGATATTATAACACCTATGTATTTTTACAATTTAGATTTGACTGAATATGTTTACAGTTTCTGAGTAGATTATTGATCATAAAGCCAAAACTAAATTGTATTGTCTCATTCTTTTGACATGAACATGCCAAAGTAACATGATCTCCCTTTCTTCCCAAATCATCTGAACAGTCTGCATCATGTCACTGTTGGAGGACACATCAGGCCACGCCTCCTAGAGCTACTTCAACAGGTCAAAAGTCAACTCAAACTGGAATGAGAGGTTGGTGTGTGCGTGTGTGTGTGTGTGTGTGTGTGTGTGTGTGTTACATGCACATACATGCACATGTACTGCTTGGCTTTTAAGTGTCTCGGTGAGGGAGGAGCAGATTCTGGCAAACTGAGGGAGGGGAAACAGAAATATAAAATGAGGGGAGGAGACAAAGAGAGAACTTTGTGATGAAGGGAGATATTTTTCTTCCAAGTTTGACTGCAGGCGATACAGCAACCATAATGAATTACCTCTGACAGGTACGTATAAAAAACAATCTTCCATCTTGCTGAAGCCTCGGAGGTCTTTGCACCAATAAAAAGAGGTATTCATCAGATGAGGCCCTGTCCAAGCGAAGCTCCATGAAAGGGGACGTAGCCTTCTGTGTTTAATTTATATCAAAATCACTGCATAAACTGGGAGGCTGTAAAAAGTCCCAATTAGCCATCTGCGATTGTCTGGAGGAGGTTTGATTTATGGGCCAATCAATACAGCACAACTGCAGGCTGGGCTGTAATATCAAACTGTAATCCACGGTGCGCACGGTGAATACGCACCCATTGACTCTGGGTGGGATTTTACAGACTGTTAGACAAAGCCATTCCAGTACACAGACATTTGTGGACATTAAGCAACAGATGATGTCGGCAGCAAGTGTTTATTTATCTGTACATTTGGACATGGATCATCGGAGTGGTTGTCAGCTGCTTTACAACACGAGTGTCTGCCGACGCGGGAAACATACAGATATGATCAAAGGTAAATGTAATGGACAGATCGTGTTGAAAAGTCCATTTGAGCCAGTTCACCCAGAGTTCAGTGTTGAAGTTAACTTTGTTTACTGGTGGTTCCTCTTCACCAATCCAGAGTTTCCCTCTGTCTCCACCTCAGTAAGATAAAACAGTCCTTTAATCGTCCTGGAGGGGCAATGTGCAAAAGACATGGAGACGCATTGGGTGGGAGGTGTATGAACGTGTCAAGGGCTGGATCCTCTCGTCCTCGTCTATATATTTTCCATCTTTACAAAGAGAATCGCAAAACAATTATTCAGTCATTTTTACAAATGTATAATCACCCTAATTTGTGACTTGCTTTTTTACACCAGGAGTGGATCCACCCTGTGGGGGCCGCCATATTTTACAGTAGCCCTGAGTGGACGTACTAAACATCTTTGGAGCTTTAAAGGCGCATTGTGGGATTTTAATACCATCTGGTGGTGAAACTTAGGCGATCGCAAAAAATATAACACTGAATGACACTCCACATTTGTTGTTGTTATATATATGTGTGTGTGTGTGTGTGTGTGTGTGTGTGTGTGTGTGTGCGTGTGTGTGTGTGTGTGTGTGTGTTTCCAAACATTGGACTCGGGAACAAGGGAATTCCTGGGCCATGAGGACCTTCCACTCCTCACTGTATGAAAGGGGGTGGAGCCGCTGTGCTCTGTGATGTCCTGGTGTAAAAGGCAGCGTTCACC
>JAFBJT010090336.1:42675-63063 GCA_016785325.1 Chascanopsetta lugubris
CAGCTGGAGCTGCCGCCTGAACTCGGATGAGTGATGGATGGATGGATGGATGAATGGATGGATGGATGAATGGATGGTTGAATGGATGGGCTGACAGATGGTTGGATGGACGGACAGATGGTTGGAGGGTTAGATGGATGGAAGGATGGATGAATGGACGGACGGATGGATGGATGGATGGATGGATGGATGAATGGATGGATGAATGGATGAGCTGACAGATGGTTGGATGGACGGACAGATGGTTGGAGGGTTAGATGGATGGAAGGATGGATGGATGGATGGATGGATGGATGAATGGATGGATGAATGGATGAGCTGACAGATGGTTGGATGGACGGACAGATGGTTGGAGGGTTAGATGGATGGAAGGATGGATGAATGGACGGACGGATGGATGGATGGATGGATGGATGGATGGATGGGCGAATGGTCGGATGGTAAGATAGATGTACAATAAGACTATTGTCGGAATGTAAGAATTGGTTGAAGAGTTGTTCATACTTTCCCACAGCTATAAATAAACACAAAACAAGACTGACTAAAAACAGGACTGTGAAACAATTTAGCGCGTAAACAAACTTTAAAAAAATATGTTGTTGTGCTAAATTGTCTCACAGCCCTTTTTTCAATCGGGGGCTTTTGTGGGGGGTTTTCCCGAGTGGATGAAATAAACATAATAAGCCTCTTATTGATCAAATGTTACCTTTGTTCTCCAAGGCCAAAACAGCAAGTATTCACACTAAGAATAAAAGAGAGGGTTCAACTACGTGTTCATCAACAAAGCTCCCCTGTGATGTTCGTTTGCATGTCTCGTCAGAGGGGAGGAGCCAAATATATTTAGTGCTGAACGGGGGAAAAAATCGAGACGTGGAGTCGTAATAAGCGCTTTTCCTCTTTCATGTGCCTGATGGTCATTTTGGTTTCCACCGCGCTCTTTTGCTTTTCCTCGTCATGGCTCCGCTGCGAGTCAGTGAGACTGAGCTGTGCGACATGTATCTGGATGTTGTACGTAGCGTTAAAGGTCCTGTGGCGTAGGATGTAGTGACAGCTAGTGGTGAGGTGATGTATTGCAGCTGAATACTCCTCAGCTCACTCTTCACCTCCAAACGTGTGGGAGAACTTGAAAACAAAAAAACTGCCCATTCGGGTGATTCCACAAGACAACATCATCTTCTATACTCTATAATGGAAATGGGATAAAGAATTCGGGCAATGTGCGAATTCTGTATCTGTGTATCAGTTTAAAGGTGCAGTGTGTACGATTTGGTGACATCTAGAGGTGAAGTTGCATGTTGTATCATCACCTCACCCCCACCCTTCTGAACATAAAGGAGAAGCTATGGTCGAGTTCAGTTGTCATTAAAACTCAATGTAGTACGTCCACTTTCACCACTGTAGAAACATGGCCGCCCCCATTGAGAGGAGCCGCTCCTCATGTGAATATACATTAGTGGGCTCATTGAAGGGTAATGGGGAAAACAAAGAAATTCAAATGCTTATAAATTCATGCAAATGTCAGTGTGTCATTGTTTTGTAATATTTATAGAGGTGAAAGAAAATGACCAAAATATCACACACTGCACCTTTAAATAGCACTCTGGTTTGTTGTCAGCCCTGTATTCACCACTGAATGAGCTGTGGGCAGATCTGACTATAAACACACACACACACACACACACACACACACTTGAGTAACACACATTTAACACTGTTTCCTTGTTGTTTACGAAACCAAAGGGAAGTCTAAAGAATGCAGCAGCAGAATTCCACATGGTGACTGGCCCGTCTCCATCCACACACACTGTGTCACTGTCCTCATTCCCTGTGGCTCACACACACACACACACACACACACACACACACACACACACACACACACGATAAGGTCAAGGTAACAGGAGATCAGAGAAAAAAAAAAGAGAACGGATAGATTAATCTAAGCAGGGTTCAGTCCAGTTTTCACGAACATTATTATATAAGTCAGATTGACTCTTCTCCCCCAGAGACTTCGACTCACACTGCTGCTGCTGCTGCTGCTGCTGATGTGTTATTGTTGTTGTTGTTGTTGTTGTTTGTGTTTGTGTGCCAGGCCCAGGGATTTGCTAGCGCCGCCCTGCAGGCCAGCCAGCTGACACCTAACCACGACCTGACAGCGGCGGTGCAGGGTCTGCTGCAGCTGCTGCAGAGTTTACACACAGAGCCCAGGCCCGCCTCCACACAGTGACCGGCCTCTGCCGGGACCCGTGTGACGTTCTCTGTGCCGGTCACCGTGCACTGACCCGCTGAGCTGGTAAACAAAGTAGGGCCGGACTGGTGTGTAGGACTCGTGCAACACACGCTGCGGCGCAAACGCATTTGTGGTAGAAATGCCAGTGCTTCAGGAAGCCGGTGGGACTGAAGTCAGAGTGAGGGTGAGGCACACAGGCCTATACGAATGCCATGTTTTCACATGTCATGCATTACAAATGAGTCCAATTTTCTCTCATGACACACACATTTATATTTTTTAGACATGTAAACCCAATACATTGATATTCTAGGTTTTCTTTCTTTCTTTCTTTCATATCAATTTAACTGCAAAATTCCAACGTTTTGCCTTATGATAGAATATCACATGAACATTTCTATTCTAGAAATATATGTTATTGTCATTTGAATTGAAATACGAGTATATTCTTTATATATTGAATAATACTCAAAATGATAGCCGCTTTCAAGCTGTTGTAAAATACACGAGAATAAATGTATTATCTGATGTTTCCTGTTAATAAATATGAAGTTAAAGAGGTACGGTGTGGGTTCGTTACATTTCGCAGTGTATGCTGGAAGAAGAAAAGATGTATTGACGTATATGTGGCTCCTTTCAAGGTAATGAAATGTATTTTCTAATGTATTACCTTATAATTTTCAATATATGTCAATTTATTTTGTTATGTGATGGGAGGTTTATACAAGCCCATGAGAACTTCATGTTTCGATATGTACCTAATACAATGCAGAACACAGGAAAATCCTACACACCGTCCCTTTAAGACCATTTTTGATTTGTGCATGCGTGTTCGAAGGAGTTTAAAGAAGAGGAGACATATTTTCATTGGTTTCCAATATTGACTCATCTTTATTTTTAATCTAAAAAAGAGGGATATAGTATATTTACAGCATCTTGCACATCTGTTAATGACAGAATGTTGGGATCCATTTCGTAACACTGTCAGAATGATACAAAGAATAAAGGTGAACGCTTTTTCCTTCACTCATCTCAGCATGTGAGATCTACTTCGTATAGGTCATCAACAGAGACCTGCATCATTTCATTTGTCCTCCTGCAAATACAAGTCTATGGTAAACCTGTCAGCAAACCTCAGGTTCTCCGGTTCAACACATCGACAGAAGATGTACCTGATGATTGCTGTGAAATCCAACATAATATATACAATTCTGAAACATGTATTCCTTATATCAAAACAAAGTGTATTTTTTTTTTTAAATCATCATCTCACTACAAGTGTTATTAGAACTGAATCATACAACAAAAGTCTTATTTTTGGCATTCAGATTCATTTGCATGTGTTGAGAGGCAGCAAGACGCGGAAACACTTGGGTCTCCTCATATTCCCTTTTTTTTTTCATTTCATGGAGCCAAATATACATTAGCAGCAGTTTGGAGTGAAACAGTGGCCGTGCGCTCTGGTGTGACGGGGCGCACAGTGACTCGTCCACATATTCATTCCACACATTTGGTGCCCGATTCTTACGAGAGCTTCCACGGCCACTGGGAGTTCAAGACCTGTAGCAGAGGGAAAACCCGCCTGCCTCTGCTACGATCCTCGTTTCGACTCTCCCACAGGAAACCAGAGTATGAAAAGGCAGTTTGAAACAGACCCGTTTAAATGAACCTTCGGGTGAGTGTTTGCCCTACACGTGTAAAATACCGATTTTGAAAGAACAGGAGATGCGAGTGAGGAATAGGCAGTTTGTTTGTTCGTTATCATGGCTGGCTTTCATCGAGAGGATATGAGATCTTTGTGTGACGATGTTGACAGAGATGAACAAGAGACTTCAAATGAAAATGATGAAAATAAAAACAAAGGACGACAACAGCTGGACAGAAGCCCGGGCGTTGGGATGTGACTGAGTGTTTTCACAGTTTCTTTGTTAGACTTGGATTTTCAAGGTATGGGACAACATGGTGTTATTCTATCAGTGGAGCCACTGTGATGACTTGACAGCAGGCTTCAGAGAAAGTTGATTTTCCTGTGGCCTGCAAACGTTTTGGATTGAACCCCCCTTTTTTTTTTTTAGATTCAAGAGTTAGTCAAGTGAATTGGGCCACAAAGAAGGGAGATAAAAATCAAGCTTCACAGCGGTTTCACTTTATTGAGACAATATTAGTGCACACAAACCACTTTTTTCTTTTAAAAATACCATAAATTAGGAAGAAAACAAGGAACAATATAAAACAAGCAGGGAAAAGTGCATGTTAACCATGGCATACACCACATTGTCTTATACTGTAGTTTAAAAACCTTTTCTCCTTTGTTGTCGGTGTGTCTTTTTGTCTGCCTGTTGGTGTTGGTGTGTGTGTGTGTGTGTGTGTGTGTGTGTGTGTGATGTCTCTGGTATGTGTGGAGCTTGGATGGATGTGTCATGCCTTTAGGGGTCCAGGGTGAGATCCAGGCTGCTTCCCTGAGTTGGATTCAACAGAAAAGGGTTACAGGCCTTAAGACGTGGACGTTAACGACTGTGGCACAGTTTACAGTTGGTTTGTGCTTTTGATCAGTTGCGTGAATTAGAACGGATGAATGGCAGCGTACCTCGACTCACTGTTGATGTGTCAGAGGTCAATCAAGAACAGAAAATAATAAGCAGTAAAACTATTGGCCACAGAAATCCCTGTTTTCTTCATTGTTCTATAAGTTTCCCCTAAGGAGAGAGAAAAGTAACATTCTATTCAAAGAGACTGCAAAAATATAGATTCCATTTTTTATTTGTACCATGCCAAAAAATATGTCACGCACACATATTTTCTGGTTTTGTTATTTAAACGTTTTTATCAAAAGAAGACAAACTAAAACAAGGTGAAAACAAGAAAAATAAAATCTACATATAACAAAATCACATTTACCCAAATCCAGAAATATTAGCACCTAATTTGAAATTTCCTCCATTCAAGGGTTCCAAATACGTTTGTCGACAATCGCTCGTTAAATTTCTATGTTGGCAACTATGTCAGCCATTCCAGTTTCATCGCGTGGATTCTAGCATACACTTCAGTTCATATACTACATGACTATTTACAAAAATGCTAGAAAGAAATAAAAAATATTACACAACTGACTTTTTCGCCATCAACAGAGGGAACAGCTGGTACATGAGGGGCCATTTGAAAATCACAAGGATCCTGGCTGATATGTTCTGTATGTCTGAAAACCAGTCTTTCTATGGCAGTGAACAGTCACTGTTTTTGAGGTATATTTTTGCTTTGCAGGTGTCGACGCAGGTTTCACACTCTCCTGTTTCCTAAAAATGTATCGTCCAAGTGAGAACATAAAAATGCATCTGCTTTTCATAAAGTGCTAGGCATTACATGGGAATTTATAAAGCAGTAGCAAATGGCCACTGCAGGTAAGGCTAATCAAATGGGCTGTAGGGGAATGTGGAAATTAAAATGAAGGAAACTGTGGCATTCATTTCATTCCAGGATGTGTCTCTAAAAAAACAGATCTGCTACTCTACCACCTTGCACGGGTTTGGGCAGTTTTGAATGAGCCGGCTTCTTTCGCAGTAAACAGGGAACTGATGGGTGGTTATAGTGTTAGCTCCCAAGATGAGTTGATATCAGTCAGTAAAACTGGGTAAACAATATTCTTATTTACGCTGTAGTGGTAAACAATTCAGACACAACAACAGTGTCGCATTTACTGTCGATGCAGCGGCTCCAGCTATATTCTAAGAGGTGCCGTGGACATCACTTTTTGATGCCCATGAGTAAACAGGCTGTTATAAAAAGGTAAAAAGTGAGACATTCCTGACTTTCTGTGTGTCCTCCATCACCGTGGGCAGATATTACGTGAGGTAACTTGGCTCGCGCGTTGACAGTGTGGCGTTTGTGACGCGTACACTCGCTCCTGAGTCTAAGGTCCCGAGAGTCAGCGTTGTTTCTAGCTAGCAAACTAGCTCTGATACAACCGCAGCAGCGAGTAGAAGCTCAGAAACAAAGTCCACCAATAAATGACCGTCACTCAAATGCGCACTGACGCACCGGAGCCAAGACAGAGATGCAGCCTCTCACGAGCCCTGGTCGGAGCTCGCAGCCACTTCCAAGTTACATCTGTTGGGGTCTCTTATCTTTTTGTTTTGATGTTTACTCAAACCCAGCAAGTGCTCTGGCTGCTGTGCTCACTTCACAACCACAGGTGCCACTAATAAGATTTGAAAAAGTTCCCTAATGTGCCTTTAAAATGATGGATTTCATGACTGTATTTCTTCATGTGACCTTAACGATGAAGCAGAAAGAGTGTCCCTGTTTTTAGAGTGAATGTGACGATGACTTGGCTCTGATTCTTATACTGATAAAAAATGCGTATACATTCTGTTTTGGCTGGATGCACAACATATGACAAATGTGAAGAAGTGAGGGTAGAATTAGTCTTAATAATGATCATTCAGGTTATTATTAATTATAAATACCATGGCAAACTTTTAAATTTGAATTTCCTAAATCTCCCAGTGCGGCAGGATGGTTACCATGCTGTTACATGGAGCACGATGTTGCTACATTGGTACTGATGTGCTGAACTTCAAGGTGTGGTCCTCTACCCAGGAGCTAGCCAGTTAAAAAGAAACAATTCATTTTCTTCCAATCCACCAAACCTGACTATCAGCACAAAAAGCCTTTTTAATGTCAAAATCAATTCTGCTTAAAATAATCTCCTGTGTTGTGACATGTGTATGCATCAATTGTTTTCCCACATCCACTGAACAAACCATCACCTTGATAGATTCTAGTGTTAGCTTGACTGCTTTGCCTCGCCACTTTGCTGCAGTTGGGTTTATATGGTGAGGTTTTCAGTTTGGGAGCCGAGGTGCAGAGACAGGAGAGTCAGGGGAGCAGCCACAGATCTTTTGTTGAAGGGAGTTTAGCGGGGGAAAAGCTCATGTTTGAGTTTGTTTGTGTTTCTCTTGTTGTGTCTGAATGTGTAGGTGTGTTTGCGTTTAACATTTTATGTGTCATCATATTTTTTGGACTGATATGTGTTCAGGAATGTTGGTTGCCATGCATACAGGTGGGTGTATGCGTGTATTTAACATGTATTTGTGGTGTAGGTGTGTGCATAAAGCCGCTTGAATCTCACTCAGTCAATAACTTGATCTCATTAGCGAGGAGGGTGTTGAAATTGTAGGCTGGATCGGGGGTGGGGGCCTTGGACTGGCGTGGCGAGGACTGGGAGGGCTCGGCCAGCTCCGGATCGCTCTCGCTGGAAGTCGAACCCACGCTCATGTTGCAGACGGCCTCGGGCAGCGAGCCGCCGCCAGCCGGCACAGGGCATACTTCGGGCTCGCTACTGGTCTCGCTGGTGCTCGAGACGACCGACAACAGGGACATCTTGCGGGTGAGGCGGCTGGGGAGCATCGACAGGGCAAAGTCGGCGACGATGCCTGCCACATCCATGCCACAGGCCTGGTCGAAAGCAATGAAGCCCACGTTGGCGTTGGCCTCGCAGACCACAAACGAGCCGTCGTTGAGCTGCAGCAGGTCGATGCCGCACACATCCATGCCCAGGATGTTGGACACCTCGATGGCCAGCTGCTTGCCCTGCTCGCTCAGGGGGCACATCATACCCACACCGCCTAACGATACAGAGCAGAGGGGAGACAGGTTAACACAGCCATCACTCACTGCGATGGTAACCTGTCAATATGGACCGCATGCACATCAGAAGTGAAAACCACATCAAACCACCCCGAGTCAGTGAATATGCCAACATGACCTCTTACATAAAAGCAGAATAATCTGATGACTGGTGTCCTAAATATGTCACAACACATTACAACCTCAACTGCTTGTGCTCTGACTAAGACAATCAGTCACGTCAGGGCAGACTGCTGTGTTACTGGATGTCTCCGGGGATAAATCAGGATAAACACATGTGGAATAGACTCTCAAAACATATATTTGGTTGAAAATGTATAATATGTAAAAGTACCATGGTGATTGTCAACAATTCAATACGCCATCACTGAACTGTCAAGCGTCTGCCTACCCAGGGAGCAGTTGCTCTGCATTCGACCGTCAGTGGAGCAGCGCAGCATCGAGCCGATGACTCGGCCGCCCACCAGCACCACCCGCACATCGCGGCCGTGCGACTCTTTGACGTACTCCTGAAACAAGTAGGGGGTGTCATGGCGGATCAAGTGGCAAAGGTCCGTCAGGTGGTGTTTGTCCCTTGCCAGGAACACGGCCTTGCCTGGAGGAAGAAAGAAAAACATGCGATGGGGGGGGGGGGGGTGGAAATGTGGGGGGGGGGGGGGGGGAGATAATGTGCTTTAATGAGGGTGTTTACATCATCATGAGAACAAGGTGTTTGCGGGGTCTGGACATTTGCGGAACATTACTCGAGTCAGGGCTACTTCTTTGAAAAGTCTTTCCTGACAAGTGACTGCTTTTACTGACCAGGTCTCACGTCGCTTCCCATTTCTCATATAACGAAGAGGACACAAGCACCACCAACTATGTCAGACACAGAATGCTTTCTCACAAAGGGTAGAAGACGCCTGTTTTAATTAGCACTACTCGGCTCTGTCTCCTGGCTGTCCAGCCCTCTGACCCCTGTTCCATCAGCAGGGGAAACCATGTGATTGTTGTGTGTACGTGCACATACTGTGCACCTCACAAATCCAAATGAGATGACGAGGCAAACCCCTGCAACATCATCTAGATGTGAAGATGGAAGGTTGCTGGTGACATGTAACACAATGCAAAATTAAGCAAGCAAGCGGTCATGGTTGTGTGACTCAGAGAGGCACATGATTATTACTCGTTTCGTCATGTCGAGAATGACATTTTATATCGGAGCAGCTACACAGCGACACATTCAATCTATCACGGACGATTTAATACCAATGACTCTTAAAGTGTAGACTGTTTATGCAGAGAGTCTGGTCAAGAAACGGAAGGCAGGCTGAACTTCAGCCAATGTCAACAGAGGGGAAGAAAGCTCCAAAATAAGCATAGTGTTAGTGACTGACCAACGGCTGCGTTCCCTTACAATGCGCCACAATGGCAGCCGAGGCCAGCGAAGCTCCATTGTTACTGACACACACAATGGCAGACCCAGTCAAGTGTCTATAACTATGAATAGCAAAAAAAAAAAAGGGCTAATGGGTCAGCAGACACTGGGGCTGGTCACTAGGAAGTACACGCCAAGACCGAAAGCTTCCCACACGAGCGCCCCGAGTCAAAAAAGAAAAATGGTCAATTTGTGAACCTAAAAGAAAAATGATTAACCCCACGGCCATTTTTTGCAGAATTACAACCTGCTGCTTTAGGTTTGTTGCAACACCACCGCTCTAATCATTTAACACTCGGTCAGTGAATTCCATGCGAGGGTGGACTGAGACGCTAAAAGTGCCCTGCAGAGTGCAGATTGTTTGGGGTGGGGGTGTAGTAGCACCAAAGAAACAGACCGTCTTACCTCTGTGGCCTCGTGCATTCTTCACAACCACCGGATAGCCCAGCGGCTCGGCCTCGTCAATCATCTTACGGAAGTTGTCATGCCCTCCTGGATATGTCCATGCACAGACACCGGCAGAAAAACAGACACATGCAAATGTGAAAATTATGCTAAAATTATATGTATTGCAGGATGTGGGTTGGAACTGTGGAAGACAGAACAGAAGGGGTGCCATCCTTCGCCTCGACTTATTTTGCTGCTTTAATCATGAGATTGGAGAAGAGCAGTGTCACTGGTGAACGCATTAACGTGAAGCAGCTGACCAGCAAGCAGCAGCTCATAGCAACAGATGTGCGCGAGCTTTTCAACTTTGGCTCAAGACGCGACTGAAAGAATGAAGAATGAAAAACTTCTTTTCTCTTCCTCTCTCACCCCCCTTCACTCGTTCATTCCTGCTCTCTCTCTCTCTCTCTCTCTCTCTGCCTGGTCTTATCTGGCGTGAAGTCAAGAGAACAGATGTGGATGCATGTCTCTCCCCTGATGCACTGATTCCCATGTGTTATTCCGTGGGAGGGGGCTGAAGGGAGGACGTGGAGGGGGTGGACACCATGTCACAAGCTCCTGTGGCGGTAAACAGGAGGGCGGGAGGCTGTGGTATGTTGTATTTTGAAAAATCATGAGGCATGGGGCGGGGTATTGAAAGCAGGGGGGATGTTACATAAGCCCTACAGCTGCTCTGCATGCATCGCCTGGCCTACTGCGCAGAGACAAATCAAATGTAGGCCAAACACCCCTCTCCTCATTTGTTCTTTCATTCCTCCTCCCTCTCTGTCTACATCCTTCTCTGCCTGCTTCCCCAAACACCAATGAGCTATGGATTTTTGAAAAACTGAGCCTTTGTTTTGCTCTGACAAAATAAAAACAGCAGCCTGGCTTGTGTTGAGGGGGCTGTATCCCCACATAGTCTGCATGCCTTTCTCTACAGTTGGTGAAAACACTGTGGTGTTGCAGAACTGAGTTGCAGAGGATGTGATGACGTGTCTGAATTGATTTTCTCACTGCTTGAATAATTGGTTGAGTAGCTATTGTGTGGCTGATGACATATTAGTTTTGTGCAACAATAGAAGTGAAGATGTTTTTGTTTGTAGATAAAATGTAACCCCACACGATTTGTTTAGTCATGCCAATAGTCATCCATATGGGTTATATTTCAGTTAATCTGTAACCTGGGTTTTACCTAATCTTATTAAAAAAGCACATATTCCCTGTGACAAGAGATGATGAAGAGATTTGACGCCAGGCTGAATAAATGTGTAGTATTTTTCTAAGACGTAAGTGAGACTCTTGTGATTGAGACCTTCATAAAAACATGTGTGCGTGTGCATGAGTGTGCATGAAAGCGATAATGCCAAGAGTAAGTCCAGAACAGGCAGTATTGTTCAATTCAAATACGGAACTTGCTGTCCACACGCTGGGAAATAGCAGTATGATAAAGTCTCTTACATTCCACATCCACTGTCTAACTTGCTGATTATAGTCATTGAGCAGTGCAGCCAAAAAAATCTTAGCAACAACATAACCATGCTAACACAACACACCAACACAGAGGGGGGGCTGGGGGGACCCAGTTGCTGCATTACCGTAGGAGTAGGTGTCAGGAAGAGGTACTCCGTGGCCAGCCAACTCCTGAAAGGTCCAAAACTTGTTGACACAGTTGAGTATAGCCTGGGGCCTGTTGATCAGCCGGCAGCCCATCTTCTCCAGGTGGCGCAGCACAGTGATGTCACTATCTGACTGCACCCACGGCGTGGGCACCCGCACCACCACCACCTGTGGATAAGACGTCACCAGTTCCTGCTCAACTCGCAGGCCTGCAGGGTGGAAAGAAGAAAAGACATGACCACCATTAAAAGCATAATTACTTAGCTGTGTCATTTTGTAGCTTGTGAGCAGACGAGTACCAAGAGACAAAGGAATTTTCCTTCGTGTTATATGTACCTCTTATGGTTCCCTCTTAGGGTATGGTGTTTCTATTTTGGGTATTTGTATTTATTGTATTTATTGACTGGAAAGCACATTAAGTACCTTTTTGTTGCTGTAAATTATACTAATATTTCTTGATTGATTGAAATAACAACTCATTATCATCTCAAACAACTGCAAGGCACTGTACATAACTTTACATTACATCCCAAGAGTCATATTTGGAGTGTCTGGAAACAGTTTCTAAATCCATCATCTACCAGTGGAAAGGTTTACTCTTCTGGTGGGAGACAGTTTGTGAACACTGCTTCAGACATCACCAGACAGCCCTGGCTGAGAGCTGGCCAGGTTACAGCACCGGGCAGAGGAAGCTGGCTCCCAAGCCCTGAATTTGGAACGTGTCTCGCCTGCTGATACGACTGTTTACATGCAGGACACATCCATATACAGTACTGCCCTGCAGTGACGCCAGCTTCTCTGCAATGTGGGCCAACAGGCTGTTGCTCCCCTGACCTATAAAGTCTTAATCTTGATGATACGCTGACACGATACACTACTTAGCTAAATGTAAGGCAGTAGGATGGAAAGAGGTGACTGATATCGCTGAGGTATCCTCAACTTAAATCTAAGCACATGAAAATACAAGGGAGAAACGCGGTCAAATAGACTATTACATTGTATGCAACAATATATTTATCAACAATATATCCATCCTAAATGCAGGACAGAAATTGTCTATGATAGAGTCCACCTGATGGCATTATATATTCAACCTGTCATGGGCCTGCAGCATCAACTTCTCACTGCAATCTGAAATACATGGTACTTTCTTAAAATAAAACTCACATGAACATTCAGTCTGGTATAAAAGTGCATCTTGGGTAATCTAATCAAAACTGGAAAGCTCTGAATACATTTGTGACTGGACCCAGAGCGCTCTGAGATGGCACTTAGGTCCAACCGTTGAATTAATGTATTCACGTGTAGACAGGTAAGTGACTTCAGCTCACAAGCAAAAGCATTCAAGACTAATTTGTTTTGAAGTGTTTAGGCATTATTGTTATGGCTACGCCAGAGCATTTCATTTGACTACCATGTCCAATTGACCTGCGACAGTTAGTTGCGATAAGCTGATGGCAAACTGGTACCCCGTCGAGCTGAGACTTTCAGACAATTTCACAGTTCTGTGCATTTTGTAAACGTTGTACACTGAAATCCCGTGGATGAGATCCATGCCATCCACAGCGGCGATGGAGTTATCCAAGGGCACATGACACTGTTGCATATTATTCTAAATCTGGGTCAAAGCCTTGGGCACACTCTGTCTGTGAAGCATGTGCAGAGTGTAAAGGCCAGTTTAGGTTCGAATGTACACATGCAGGAAAAGCCAAGAATCCCAACTGCATTATCTTATCTCAGTCTTTTTTTGTTACCCTTTTCCCAGCGTTTGTGGACCATGTATTAAATTGAATATAAATTGAAAATGGCGAGCAAAACATCGCACTCTGGTTTGATTTACATTTTACACAACGTCCCAACTTCATTGGAGTTGAGGTTTGTACTTCATCACCCTGACTGAGAAGAGGAAACAGAGACTCAGTGAGATTTTTGAGCAGGCAATGCTACTCAACAGCTCACTGTGACAAACAGGCTGGGTGACAAAGCCTGAGTGGACGTGTGGGTACGCGCATACACTCAAATGTACAGGACAGACATGCGGTACAGTGCTTCACCTCCACTGTGACCTGAATATCAGCCATCTTAGAATCTGCACATTCACAGAAGTGACAGCGCCACTGGCTGAGACCATCAGAGGTCACACGAAGCTTGATGGCTGCTGCATACATAATAACAAAGAGAAGCAGCCAATGCTGCAGTTTGCCTGCATGGCATGCATCTAAGAGCGCACACCATAGGTCAGATCAACCTTCGGTTTTTACCGTCACTGTTTGTACGCAACGGTAGGAGGGGGGACTGCATGGCAGCAATCAGGTAGAGGTCAGGGAAGTCTCATGTACGTGCAACATGGAAAACACGGAAGGGGAGAAACAAGATTCCTTTCCCTCGTTCCTCCTCACAATATCAGTATAGAAGCAGGAAGATTCACTGTCTCCGTGTCGCTGGTCCTATTCAACACTCTCACACTGCCCAATTGTGCAGTCACTGAGAACACTGTGCGGGGTGTTACAGTGGGAAGTGTCAGGGGATGTGGTCTCATGGTTTTTGACAGACTGTGTTCACTGTTCATCGTGCTCGTCGCATCTCCAGGGGAACTGAACAGAGACCAATGAGGCAGCCAGATGAATCACTCCTATTCATCTGTGCAAGTGTGCGTGTGTGTTTCCCTGTCCATCATGTGACAGGGAAAAAAAACATGTTGAGAAACCATGCTAACCACTTTGGTGTTTATGTATGTATTTACATTTATTGTGGGCGTGGCCTCTGTGTAACTTGAAATCTGTTTTTTTCCCCATACGTGGATGACAGGCTTTCCATGCTTCAACAAACTGTACATGTGTCTATGCTATTTTCAATCTGCCTGACAAAGCTAACAAGCATTACAGGCATTCTGTGCATACCGCTGCAACGTCACAAAGCAGGCAATGCCGACAAACCCTGTGCCAGTGTTTGGATGGTGGGTCCTGCCTGCCCTACATGCAATCCATTTGAATTAAAACTGAAGATCTCCCCTGTTTACTCCTGTGTAACTTTTTTTTGTTAAATGCTTTTAATGGTCCATTTGCATATATGCGTCAACAAGACATACATCAGACAAAGAAATGTACTGTAGACCTACTGTGAGGCCAGGCAAAAAAAATCTTTTGTTCCCAGAGCACAGAGACCATGTTGACCTTGTCGTCCCCTCTGATTTTGCCAGCGCGCACTTTGTAGCTGCTGGCTACTCTGGCATTGACAGTAGAATTAACTAATAGAGAGTCGAGACATATTATGAGACAACAAGAACTTTTGGCAGAGGTTGAAAGGCATGTTATAAGAAACCTCAGCAATATGTGTCAACCTCACTCTGAGAGTGATTCTCAGATTTAATTGGTCAAACCCATTCCCATAATTCAGAGTTAACTTTTATCTGTGTGGTTTTGGGCTGAGAAGCATGTCAGCATTGTTTTGTACACGCATCAGATGGAATTTAGTCATATGATGACACCAGATTCTTTTATGTACATAAACAAAGCTCAGAGAAGTATGAAATATGGCTGTTATTCTGTCTTTTCTTTTACAAAATGATCTTTCAAAACAACTTACAGAATAAATCAAGGGGGTTACTTTATAATTCCAATGAGGATGTGCATGTTAGAACACATTTGCTTCTATGAAATAGAGGACTATGAAATAGTAGATTTGTCTTGCCTGATTCAAATTCTCTTTTTATATGTTTGACGTGTTGTTGGGTAGCAAATGTTTTGTATCTACCAGCCCTAACCACCAGTGCTATTTTAGCAGATGTGGGTGTGTCAGTCAGTGGTGCCATTACTTGAAATGCCTCATTGACATGATTGTGCGTTTCCTTGAGAGAAGCACACAGGACAAAATTGTTGTGTGCGATATCAAACAAATTGCGCAGCCTCCATTCATATCAAGGGGAGAAAGCAGGCACTGTGAGCCGACTTGGCAAAAACAACAAAAGGCCATGTTCCAGACAGCATGTGATAACCTAGAAATGAGACACTGCTGGTTAATTAACAAATTGGCTGTTTCCGAGTAGCACTGGCTTGTGATACCAAGTTACATCCTCACAAAAATACGTGTACTTTTTGGGAAATAACAGCAATACCTTGATCACACTGCTGAGAGTCATCTATTGTAATTTCTCAAAAAGTAGTGCCTGTGCCTCATGAATGGCCTGATGCAAAGCACTGGAGGAACATGAGCAAACCACAAGAATAACATAGCATTTGTTGGTGCTGATACACACTCATACAGCATGTCTGACAGTAAATCAATGCTGAGTTAGCATACAGGTTCCATCGTTCCTTCACTGACAGAGACTCGTTGGATTTATCATCTTTGGGGTCAAAATGTGCCCACTGGCATGCACGTGGTTCACAACGGATTATGACACCAATTCAAATCCGGTCTCTCTGCTTCAATATCTCTCAGCATGAGTCATGAGATGTGAAATGCCTCCAGTGAGCTGGGTGCTGGGTTTGGCTGTCTCATGTGAGGGGCCATCACTGATCATTCGAAACAGGATGGTGTGTGCATGTCTGAAATCTCTTCTCCCAAGGACAGACTGAACCCATTAACTTCAACTTGAAGTGTGGACATCAGCCTGATATGAGTGTAAGGGACCTTTGAAATAACAGGTTGTAAAAGAGTTTTCAGAAATGTGAGCATCCAGAACTCCCTTTCAACTATGTGTGCAAAAACAAGTTGCAGTGGTTCATCTCATTAAAATGGTACATTTTGTTTTAAGAGCCTTGTCATTGCAATAATGCAGTTTTACAACCAAACACTAAAAAAGTATGAATATGTTCCAGAATGTCAAACGGATTGATTAAGCTGAACGTGATTATACAGACACATTTGAACAGTATTCACATGAACCAAGCTAAAATGAATCTGAAATGTATCCTTTAGCTCTGCCTACATGTTCTTGAGCTTAGCCTCTGAGTGTTAAGACTAGAGGACATCCGGTTTTATTGATGAGTAGATGTAAACATGCCGTCTAGACTCTGGTTAAGATTTAACAGGGTTAATGCTGACTGGGTCACACTGAGGGGAAACCTTAGTGACCAGCAGTTTGTTACAACGGCAGGTTACATCCAGCATTACTTAACTGGTTCCCTGTTTTGCATTTTGGAGTTACATAGTTTCTGTGGTATAAAAAGCAAGTTGTGGGTAATGCACATTTAGATGAACACTGAGTGTGCTGGGCCATTGTGTACCCAATGAACCCAGCCACATAGCATGCCGTCCACAGCTTTCAGCACAGGGACAGGGGGCCTGCAGCATAGCTAGCATCTCCATTGGCTGTTAATCTGCGATGTCAGGCCAAGGCTCAGAAGATATTTACTGTATGTGTGACTTGGGGCCAGCGTGGATTACAGGCTATGTTGGCTGCCTTGCTCTAGTTGTGAGTGACTTGCAAAGCTGTGGGTCTAGACAGCTGTCTCACTTCCGAACGGTGCTATTTTTTCAAGATGTCTCCCTTGATGAATGTGTTTAAGGTCATCAACAGATTAGGCTACACTTTAAATGAGATTGTCTAGTCATGGAGGTTTAATATGATTTTCATGTGGTGGGAATTCTGTACAAAAGACCACTTTGGTTCACGCTCACAAAAGTTCATGTGGTCGTACAATGATATGTTTCATTTCTTAAATGCCACGTCTTCATTGCTGGTGTTTGAAAACCAGCGTCGAGTCTAAAACTTCGCAATAACTGAGTACATAGTTTCCTGCCTGCCCCATCCCAGATCCCCCGCCCCATCTCTTCTGCCTCCGCCATAATAGCCGCCCACACTCGTGTTAATTGGGACTTACACACCTCTCATCTAGTGACATAACCTCACTTCACACAGCCCCGATGAATTCCATGTGTGTGTGTCTGTCCAGTGTTCCTACTGCAACACTTCATCAAGGGCCTTCAGAGTCAATGCTGGGAAATGTTGTCAAATTAAAACAAGTTGAGCACAAACACAGTGTTCGTAACAGGGCTGTGCAAAATTGTCAACACAAGATTGTGTGAACACGTGTCATCACACCTAAGCCTCATGATGCCAGAGGCCCATTAAGAGCAGATTATTATAGTAGACTGCTGCTTTGATTAGTAGTTACTGATTTCTTGCTTGATTTCTCCTTTTTTTTGGTGTTGTACATTGTGACCAAATACTTCATCCTCTACTTTCCAATCATGTAAGAGAGTGCAACGACAGCTTTTGGTTATTATTGATACAAGGAAGATTTGTCCTTAAAAGTAACAATAAGTTCTGTTAGTCACAAACAGGCCATTTATAGATCATTATCAAGAATGTGTCTTATTGGGACCTTAAATAGTGGTGGAAAGTGACCTGACAAATTTGCTCAAGTACCTTAAAAGGCTCAGTGGGAAGGATTTTAATTTGGACGACTGTGAAAACACATTAGTGTAACATGGCTGCCTCCCTTGAGACGGCCCCAAATTGATGTAAATGCAAAATAACCTTTCTATAGTAATTAAAAAGTAATTTGCGAATTCAGGTAATTTAACACTTGTAAAAACATCTGCAGTGCTACCTAGTGTTCCTTGTTTTAGATAGAAATGGAAAGGATTTCATCTACACCTTCCACACTGCACCTTTAAATTGAATTTCATTAGTCTACTTGTTGTTATTGTACGTGGGGGAAAAATCATGTTTACATCAGTGTCTGCGATCCCTCAAGTTTGTTTCCAGAGGAAGTCTGCATGGTTGCCAGATCTGCACATGACAAAAACCCCGCATCAGCAGTGGGAATGCAGCTTCGACCTCAGAGCGATGCAATGTGCTGTACAATAGTGACCCCAATTCGCTTTTGCTCCACAATCAAATGCCGTAGATCTAATTACCCGGGCTTCTGTGGTATAAGCTGCATTGCCCCGTCGCTTTTAGTTCAACCTTGTCATCTGCTCGTAGGGCTCGAAACGGCGAAATTAAATCATGTGTGATCGCCCTCCTCGGTCTGGAGGCGCTCTGCCTGGAAAGTGGGTTAGGCGGTCACGGCACACTTTGCTCCTTTAGCTAGCAGGCAGACCAGGCTAGCCCTCCCCTCTCCTCGGTGCAGTCCCCAAACAATACCCGCCTGCCATCGACCACGCTTGCACAGCACCGTCGACCCCACATCAGTAACACACACGTTTAAGGTCAGATGAACAGGGGAATACTCACCCAGTTGCCCCTCGGTGATGGTGAGCACGATTTGATCCATGAGTAGGGAGCGGAATTCCACATCCTCGTCGGCGCAGCGTTCCTTCAACGCCCGGAGGATCTGGACTTGCGGGTACTCCTGGCTAATGCGCCGGTCGGTCACGAACCAAACCCGGGAACACATTTTTGCTGTTGTTGATATTTCAGGTGCGTAGATTCAAGAAGTTAGCGGAAAACAAGACACCCACACTTGGAGGGAGCAGGTGTGCGTTGGCAGCGCGGGATCCGGGGGTCGGGGCTTGGCGGCAGCGGAGTAGCACAGAGATGCTCACACAATGGAGACCTCAGCGGCTAGCGGCGCCACGAGCGGGCGGTGGTGTGGCTAAACACGGGAGCACGGCCCGAACCGGCTGGCTAAGACGAATTACTCTTTATCACCTTTGTTTGCCTTCATTTGCAGCCATTTAGTCCTCCCGGGGGCGCTGTTACTTGGACCCAGACCGCGCAAATTCGACACAGAGATACCGTTATCCGAGAAAAAAAAAAAAGAAGCTTCCCTCTGCCGACGAGGATGCGGCTCCTGGCTCGATTTGCCCGCCAGGGCAGACAAAGCTCGAGCTGTGCCGCTGCGTGTGCCCCTACCGCCGGCTTGGAAAACTATCAATAAAGTCACCGGTGGTTCAGACCGCAAACTCGTCGGGTGCACGACAATAAGTGAAGCTCACACGACGGCTGTCTCCGTTTGGCCGCTATCCACGAGGTATTGGTGCTGAAAAGTGCACACGCCAGGTTTACAACTCCAATTCTCCGCGTGCCCGTGCGCAGGCGAAATAGGTCCTGCCCCAAAATAAAAGCTTCGAGGGGACACGAGCCAATCGTGGTGCGTCATTTTTACCATCATCCAATCAGCGACGTAGAAGGCGTGGGCGAGCCTTAGCGCTGCTGACCAATGAAGAGCGTGCACACGGGAAAGAGGGTGGGAAGTAGGGCGGTGTCTCGCGGAGGAGGGTGCGCGTCGGGGAGGGGCTGCGTGGTTGAAGTGAGTGGTGGAGTCAGTCCGCAGCAGTGCGCACGAGTCCGCGCACTTTTCCCCGAACCGGTTCAGACCAGACGGTGCGAGGAGGCTTGGTGGATACCGACAGCGCTGTCTCCATGCTGAAGTGGCAGGAAATGGAAAAAAAGCCCGTTCACAACAAATCAAAGTGTCTCCCTGTTCTTCTACCCACTTACAGAGGCGATTCCACAACAAACAGTGTGTTTGTACCGCGTCACACGCCGACACAAGCCTGCTCCTCGGCAGAAGGGAGGAAAACACCTCGACGTGATAATGAGGTGAAATTATGCGAATGACCCACTTCTCTCTCTCTCTCTCCCATTTTCCATGGCCGTGACTAAAACACTGTGTGATCATCGGTGTGGTCAAATATGACCATATGATTAGACCACATTCAAGGTCCGAGGATTGTATTGTCTCCAAAGACATGAATGAGAAATGATCCTTGACTTACTACTTCAGAACTCCCCAGTGTTATTGACGTTTTTAAAATTCCAGTGTTAATATCATATAGAACTAGTGATGGTTTGTGTATAGCCAATGTTTCAATGCAAACATGGATGCCTAATGGATAATTCGGCAGAGTTTATGGTGCTATTTAAAAATTGAAATAAACGATAAACTCACACTGTTGAAAAACGTTAAATGACTCAATGACCGCAAAGAATTCTGGGAGGTGGAGTTCTAATTCTTGGAGTACCTCTGTCGAATACACAATAATGTATGTTCATTATCCAAACCAAAAACACATTTCAAATACAGAAATACACTTTAAGACATGTTTATATTAATAAGCATAGCACATTCATCCGAGCATGTTATCATGAAAT
>JAFBJT010090377.1:34643-49106 GCA_016785325.1 Chascanopsetta lugubris
CCAAAAACACAGCTTGGATGACTGTATACTGTAAAACTAGGTGCATGCTGCACCTATAGGAAACACTGGGCTGCGTCAAAGCTGAATAAAGTGGTCAGCCTTTCCTGTCATGGCCAAATATTGTCCAAAGCAAATGAGTTGAGGCAATTGTGAAAGAGTTGTATTATCATATCTAATGTAGTGGATGACAAAAGTACAAACAAATACACATATCCATCAATATTTTGAAGGGGATTTGTTCCTTTATCAGCATCGAGATCTTGCGTGCAGCAGCTGCAGAAGCAGAACATTCTCTTATCCACCTGACGATCGAACACGTGAGCATGGCAGAGCTTATTTCCTCTTGGAAAATAGCTCTTCTGAAAACTGTGCAAACAGCAGCCATGGTGGTAGAGAGGGAGCTTGCAGGGCGTCTGCACAAATACCCCACCACAACACTGGCTATGTTGTGTCATGATCGGAGATAAGATAAGAACTTTATGAATCCTGAAGGAAATGGTTGATCAGAGAATTTATATTAAGAAAGAATACTATGAAATAAAAAAAGTAAAATATAAAAATAGTCCAATGTGGAGTAAGAGGGATCCAGAGTCTGAGCAGATAAGTAGCAAACACAAAAATACAATAGAATATAGAGAACAATTGCATCATAACAATAGAATTACAGTTTGTTGTACATTTGAACGGTTCTCTATGCGACATTCAAATCCTATTCATTGTTTTTACTGTTTCTAAAAATGAAGATGATGTGCTTATAGACATTTTCTTAACATCTGACAATATAAGCTTATTGATTTCTTTTAGGAGGTCTAAGGGCGAAGTTCACCTGAAGTCCACTAACCATGCTCAACTTTGGGGGTTAAAAGCTTCACTCGCAGAGCTCCCTGCATTACTGCTACACAGGTAACAAAGGTAACGCTTAATGCACGGGACGTGTGAGTCATGGGAAATACTGCGCTTGCTGATGGTGCACGAGCAGAGCAGAGAGCGCACGCATCGACTGGTTCTACCATAAAACACCCTTAATGCAAAACTTAGTGATGATGGAAGCGATTTTGCTCGTAAGAAATATAAAAGTAATGCTGCACATTATTCACATGATAGTGAAAAAGTAATGTTGCACACGTTGTTGAGCAGAAATATTGCACATTGTAAACCAGCTTATTGGCAGCTGAAATACATCAGTGTTCTTCAATATTTCCCTTTCCCCATAAATGACAAGGGAAATGGATCATGCCTTTATGCGCTCCAGACTCCCCTCACTATACTCTCCTCGGGATAATTGGATAGTAAAGGTTCACTCAAAACGCTGCTACTTTAATGTCGTAACAAGATCCAGGACAGAGCATTTCAACTCCAATCCTCAGGTCCACCCACCAACCTCAAGACTCATTTCAAAGTCCTATGCTCAGAGCCCTATATGTAAAACAGGCAGGTATAAGGGGGTGGTAACTTGACTTCTCAGAAGAGAGGGTGATTGGCATTCGGTCCCAATGCTCCCCACAGATGGAACCACCATTACAATCATTCATGAAATCTGTGTATAATAACGTGCAATTCAAATACACATACTTAGCCTCAACGTGCCGACGAGTGGTGATTAATAGTATCCGGAAATTAAAACTAGATTGTTTTTTTTGTTTTTTTTACTTCTGCACTTCAAGTGGAAAACTAAGCATCCCTTGCTGTTTAAACAGCCAGTAATGATCATTTAACTCCAGGGGGAAATTTTAATGTAAAATATACAGTCTTATCAGTGCATAACCCACTTCTGACTGGGGGGATTAATTGCACTGTGCTCATTAAATTACCTTTTAATCTTCCTAGCTGATGTCTGTCTGATGTTTGCATAATCTCTGCTGCTTTCATCACATGTGTTCATTTCACTCTATCTCTAAAACTAAATCTGTCTTTGGCCTCTTGTGGATGAGTCACAGCAGGTTACAAAGGTCTGTGCGCAGGAAGGTGAATTTATTAATGAACAGCTGCGTTAAAAAAACATGTATTACACTAATTAACTAATAAGAGTCAGGGTTAGCAGCCGCGAGGCTCAATGTGAGTTCACTTCAGGATTTCCCTTCTCAAGCTCAGTTATACCTAAATGGTTGAAAGCACAACAGCTGCAGTCTTCTAATTGTAGAGATGTATGCTGAAACTGAAAAAGGTTCAAACGCTACGTTTGATAGGATTGCAATGAAATAAATAAAGGTTTACATGACTGAAAGTAGGTCCAACACATGCTGTTGTGAAGAATTACAAAATGTCTTATCTCTACAAACATTGTTCTGTATTTGACTGTATTTCGGGTGATGTATTTTTGGTGGGCAAACCTGCAGGTTTTCTCACACTGGTTCAAAAGGTCAATGAAAGGTCATTAAGCAACTAACAAACAACAACAATATCACCGCCACAGTAATGACAGAAAAAGAGGGTAGAAGTCTTATTTCAATATCTTAAGTTTAACGAGCAAAGCACCAACAAAGCATCAAAAATGACGAGTGTAGGCCTGCAACTGAAAAGCCATTCAAGAAACAACCCGGCCCCGAGACCAGGGAACCGAAAGTGTTTACATGGTAACTTAATTCTGAGGTTTATGGATTCATTCCTGCAGCACTCTCCTACAGTCTGTTGTTTATTTATTTTTTTACAATGCCCCATTTCAGACACATGTGCGAGCTTGTGAATCACATGCTTTCCGGCCTTCGCTCTGATCTGAAACTCCACAAGCGATTTGCTCCAAAAGCAAATCGAGTTACAAATCTTGGTTCGAGAAGTAAAAAGCACAGCAGCAACTTTAAAAAAAGGGTACATGCAGTCTGATTTGACCTTACCTGGTCTATGATTGAGTCGAGTGTGCTGAGCAATAGGAAGCCCCGCCCCCTGACCAGGTACTCCCCGAGTGCCACCATGTGACTCTCCTCCTCGTCCTCCTCCCGTGCCTCTGCTCTCTGGGCCACCGCACTGCATAGCTGGTGTACGTCAGTCAGGAACTCCCTCGCCAAAGTGTTACTGGCCCCACTCATGTCTGAGCTGCAACAGAGCACATCATGCATCAAACCACAATCCGTCTCTCCCACACACAGGACCAGGTGATGTCACGGGAAGGAAAAAGAGTGCGGCCATTTTTAGAGTCCAAAACAAAACATTAATTTTACTCCTGCTGGGATGAATCCGTTTAGATATTCACGAGTGCCAGATACTGTGGAGCGAGTATGTATGATTGCAACTGGAGGACAAAAACAATAAAATAATATATATATATAACATCGAACATAGGAAAAATGAGAATTCGGAAAAAGTGGAGTAGTTTGCTTTAGACCTCATCTGTGATGGATGACAGTGTGAGACACACAGTGTTGTGGTGGTGTGGTAGGTTTGGTAGAGTGGTAATGAATAACAGAACACATTGAAACAAATGATGACAGCGCCGAGCAGTGGCACAGTGACACTTCATTATCAGGTTGTTAAATTAGACCTTAAATTTAGACTTTTGTAGCTTAAAGGTATGAAAACTGACTTGTGAGAAAATTAGCATTCGTAAAACGCCCCCATGGCAGCGCACACGCGCGCACACACACACACACACACACACACACACGTCTGCTACAATCACATGCTACTCCAAGTCAATGACAGCTCTCTGAGGAGGACTTCCCACCTCCCATGTCTCTCCAAGCACTGTACATCACACACTCATGCACGCACAAACACACACACACACACACACACACACACACACTTTGTGACTGACAATATCTGTCCCACAGCTCAATGCAACATTCAATAATAAAATAACTGATGGACAACAACCAAATAACAGATTTCACTGTGACAAGTTAAGGTTTGTGCAGTGTGGAGGTTTCCCTGGTCCTAGTCCAATTGGAATATACCGTACATAAGAATATACAACAGCATGCATTGAAAGACCAAAGTCTACATCAAAGTGACCACTTCCCAATGTTATAAATCAATGTGTACACTACATGATGGATATCATCTTACCAAATGTTACTGAGCCAGACTCTGTCCTTCCACTCATCTTGAGCCTGCTCCGAGCCTGACTGCCGCTCCGCCGGCTGTATGTGCATACCTCCTCACACCACTGCTGACTGAATTTTCTGTTCCGCGGCACAAATTCCATTAAATTTGAATTTCAAATGGAAGCTTTCCAGATTCGCAGCAGATCAGCGTATCACATGAAAGCATGTGATGTCACATGGCGAGGGGACTGGCCTTAAGGATTCTGACGAGCCCGCGGGGCCCTGTTACAAGGACCTTTCCGAAAATCAAGCCGCGCTCACAATAACTGCCTTTGTCGTCCGCGCTACAACAACTGCGTTGGAACTTTTCGATTTGAACGAACAAAAGGTCAAGTGGCATTAGCTTAATGAAATGGAAAATGTATCGACACAAACTCATTCACGATGTGCACTACGTTTAGTTTAGCACACCGGAACAAAAGGTTTAAAAACATTTAGCTAATCACATTTTGTTAAATTACAGGACATGACCTATGTTATGTAATAAATGAGTGTAGTACCAAACGAATGAGAAGCATCAGGTGGACAAAATAATGTTTGATATATGCCCCAATAAAGTGATGCCTATTGGATTTATTCTAAAGTAACATCATAATATTGTCATGTATCTAATATGATGCTTAAAGGTGCAGTGTGTAAGATTTCAGTAGATTTTTGTCTCTTCTATCCGTAGGTCTAAATTATATACCGACATTTTTACAAATCTATTATCACCTGATCGCACAAGGCTCTTTTCACACTACCCCAACATGGGCCCTTAAATGTATGTTTACATCGGGAGCGAGTCCCCCGCTACGGGGGTCGCCATGTTTTTACAGTAGCCCAGAGTGGACGTTGAGTTTTAATGACAATTGAAGAGGATGAGGTGATGAATACAACATGCAACTTAACCAAATCTTACACGTTGCACCTTTAATGGATGGTTCGACAAAATCATTATAGAAATTGTCAATGTACACATATTATGATTTTTGTATGTATTGACAGATGTGTCAAAGGTGTGGAAGGGATGTAACAATACACTGAAAAATTGCTTTCTGAACTAAATATAATATTGTTTTCCAATATTGTTACAATCTCTTCTTAAAGGTGCAGTGTGTAAGATTTGGTGACATCGAGTGGTCCATGTTGTATCCATCACCTCACCCTTACCCTTCTGAGCATGCAGGAGAACCTATGGTAGCCCCCAGTGCTCCCGATGCTCCTCATGTAAATATACATTAAAGGGCTCATTCAAGGGTAATGGGGGGGAAAGCAAAACATTTAGGTGATTCATGAAAATGTCAGTCTATAATTGTCTTGTGATTTTTTTTCAGAAGTGACGAAAAGTATAGAATCATTACACACTGCACCTTTAACATCACAAAATCAGATCAAATTAACTCTTACTGTTGATGATCTTAAGATATCTTCGCCCCCAAACCACATGTATGTGCATGTGCACACACACATGCATGTGCACGCACGCACACACACACACACACACACACACACACACACACACAGCAACATTCACTTCACAACTGATTACTGTTACACTGGTGTGCATGGAGGTGAAACAGATCAGTAAACTATGCACTGAAAATGGCCTTGCTAGATAAGGAGGAGCTTGCATTCTCCAGCATTACTGAAGAGGACAGGGTTACATAAGCATCCAGTCAAAAGAATGAGATGGGAGAAGAATACCACCACTGAAAGAGTCCATTTTGCCTTCACAAGTCCAATTGTACAAATCTACACACCGTGAAGAGACGGAGTACAGTCCTACAATACAACTGTGATCATACAAACCAGTGTTTTAGGGACTTTAGAGCCCCAGGCAAAAGGTACCAGAGGGACCCTGTTTTGAACCAAGCACCTGAATTGTTGTTGCTGTTGACTAATTCAATCATTGGTTATCTAGGGGCCCCAGGCTATTTCCTGCTTTTCCTCCGGTCAACTCATTTGAACTTCCCATTCACCATCATAACACAGTTTCACAACAGTCACAACACAATACTCAGCTTACAGTAATATGCATATACTGCGGTGTAAAGATGTGGAACATGAGCTTCCCATAGGGAGCCAATATCTAATGAGACTCAATTCGAGGTGCAGTGTGTAAGATTTGGCGACATCTAGTGGTGAAGTTGCATGTTGCACGCATCACCTCACTCTCATCCTTCCGAGCACGCAGGAGAATCCATGGTAACCCTCAGTTGTCATTAGTATGTCCACTCTGGGTTTCTGAAAAAACATGGTGGCCCCGTAGGGAGGACCTGCTCCTCAGGTAAACAAACATTAATGGGCTCATTTAAGTGTAATAGAAAAAAATAATACATGGAGGCGATTATGGAAATGTCAGTATGTCATTGTTTAGTTGTATTTGTTTTAAATAGAAGTGACAAAAATGACAAAAAGCGTACACACTGCATTAATTTGATTTATAATAATACTAGCATGTGTGTAGGCATGAATCAGCAGCTACGAAATGCATCATTGTCAGATTTTCTTATAACTGCTAAAGAAACGTATCCAGAATTGGACTCAGCACATACCATCATCACATACCTCCACCTCAGCAGTCCCTTATAAAGGACATTTGAATGAACTAGATCCAGATTTCTATTTGTATCTGCATTTGTAGATATCACTCCCCTGAATATGATTGTTTTTTTATTTCAAGATTCATAAATTAGCTTCCAAGATTTGATCGAAACATCCATGCAGTGGTATTTAGGTGACTCCTATCAACTGAAAGACAAACCAAAACAAATTCAGAATTAAATGGATATTGTATGGTACACTTTAAGAGTCTGGGATTCATTTACAGATGAACGCAGTGAAACATTTACAAAAACGTTTTTTTGTTGAGAGTCACAATTTTGACAAATTTCTCCACCAGCTTTGTGGCATCATCCTCCCATGCTGTGTTATCACAACCACAAGACAGTGATTAGAGACTCCGTAAACAAAGATAATGAATTCCATGATATCTCCTTCTGGTCAAAATAAATAAGTAAATAAATAAATAAAGGCATCCAACAGCAGCACAATCCAAAGCTGCGCTTCTTCTCTGATCAATTGTTGTCAAGTCTCTATACGACGTGAGGATGGGGCTTACATTAAAGATTAAATCCATGAATAACCTTCAGGTGTTGTTTGGATTGGGATGCCTCCACCTCACACCAGACTGTGTACAGTGAACTGCTATAATGATGGGCGGCTGTGGAGCAGGAGATCCACCAATCAGAGTGTTGGTGGCTTGTTCCACTGCTTCTCCATCCAACATGTTGAAGTGTCCCTGGGCAGGACACTGAATAAGCTGCCATTGATGGCTGTGTTCCATTAGTGTGAATAGATTCACATATTCAGTGGTGTCGCAGAGGTAAATCTTGTTTGTCAATACTATCGAATGCATCAGTGCACAATGTGTGCTTCTATTCAAATAATACGGGATTAAGGATGTACAACGTGTTTCAGCGATAATATGGTAGAGTAATGGCGTGATTACTCCTTTAGTTTAAAGGTGCACTGTGTACGATTTCGGCCATTGTTGTCACTTCTATTAGTAGATAAAAAAAAGACAAAACTATTTCATATTGGGATTTTCATAATCATCTAAATACATTATTCTTTCCCACTACCTTTAAATGAGCCCATTAATGTATATTTACATGAGGAGCGGGTCCTCTCTACGGGGGCCGCCATGTTTTTACTGTACTAAACAACTTTTAAGTTTTAATGACAACTGATGGCTACAGTAGGTTCTACTTGCTCAGAAGGGTGAGGTGATGGATGTAAGATGAAACTTCACCATTAGACGTCATCAAATCATACACACTGCATCTTTACGTTGTCTGATCAGTTTCAATCAGGTGGTAAACTGGTTATTTATTACCGGGAACATGTAATTGTTCATGTCACAGAGTGAAACATTATCTGGCGCAAGGATTCTGTAAACAAGGACATTATTTCAACCATTTATACATAAAAAATGTTTTCTAATGAATCACTTTCAGCCCGAGGACACACATGGTTCAGTGATGCAAATGTAACCGCTTAATTAGAGGCAGTGTGTTTTCTGTGTGTGTGTGTGTGTGTGTGTGTGTGTGTGTGTGTGTGTGTGTTTACCCGGCACAAAATACAAACAGGGAGGTACTTCAGGTGCCTAATATCCCACAATTTTCCTCATCAACATGTAAATCTATGCAGTGGAGTCCATTGAAAGCTAATGCACCATGGTTACATCTGAGATCTGCAACCTCTACTGTTGTGGGAGAACGGAAAATGATGGAGGTAAATCTCCACTTCTGCTGTTACTTCTTCTCTTTTGCCAACGACGGGCCGTCTGTAATGACTGTATATGTTCATGTCCTAAATAGAAATATTCCACCACTATATCTGGAATTTAGAAATGGAATTATCTGACACTGTGTACCACTCCCATACCAGTAATCAAAAAGAACACAACTAATCTGGAATACTTTGATAGCTGGATGTTTCTAGCCCCGTATGAAAGGGGTCGTGGCTACCATAGACTACTATATAATTTATTTCTTGACAAATTTAGAGACTTTGATATAAAAATGAACATGGAAAATAAAATAAATCTTATGATCAACAATTACTTTCTTAATTAACTTTATTTTATAACAACTGGAGGCAGCCATAGGTTCTCATAGATGGCTCGAAGGGAAAGGTAAGGTGAAGGGCATTCAGATGAACCCTAAAATTTCACCGCTAGATGTCACCAAATCCTACATATTGTGCCTTTAAACAGTACTATAATACAGTGTTTTACTTGTGGTACTTTCAAGAATGACATCTTGCCATCTTGCTGACAGTTTTGCTCTCTCTGGCCAATGCTATAGCTATGTACATACCTTCATCTTCACCACCCTAACTTTGCTGTATTTTTAGCTAATAACTCATGACATTAATTAATATACTTACAAAATGTAGTATCAGATTGGTATGTGTAATGTGTAATGTAATATATATATATATATATATATATATATATATAGAGAGAGAGAGAGAGAGAGAGAGAGAGAGAGAGATTTGGTGTCACTACTGTTACACCTCTAGTCATTAGATTTAATAGTCTAACACAAGTGAGGGTTATTCCGGTTCTGAATGAGACCTACCAGAACTTCAGTGCATCTCTGTTGCTGTGCTCGGTGTGATGCTGCACATAGTGGAAGAGACAGAGGAAGTTCTCCAGACTCTGGAGGCTGACCTGATGAGAAACACACACACACAGAGACAAACAGCTCACAATCCCATAATCAATCAAGATGTTATTATGTCATTATGTGGAACTGTTGTACCAAAAGTGCTGTAGCAGGCCAAATGATTTTCATTAAGACGAATGCATCATAACAAAAACAAATGTCATATATACGGTACTTAAATATTCACCATAGGCAAATTATACAAAAGTGATATACAAAACATGTTGTATTTTAGCATTTGCAGTTTTGTTTTACAAGAATTAGGGAAAATAACTAAATAATAATAATAATCAAAACAATTAAACTGAATTACATTTTTTTTCTACTTTACAGCAGGAGTGGGTACTTCCTGTGGGGGCCGCTATGGGGGCCCATAATAAGCTAAATAATGAACACATTTAGGGTTAAACCAAACCATAGGTTATCCTACGTGCTTGGAAGGTATAGGTGACTTCAGGGGTATTGAGCTGGAACCTTACCAGTAAATATCACAAAATTATACAAACTGTACCTTTAATGTTCAGGTAATTTTAGCAACACTGGAACAGTGGATCCAAGATAACATCTGAACGGGGGGAATGTCATAATCAGCCTTGTCACAGTGCTGCGGTCGGAGGGTGACCACAGGGTGGGAATGTCTCACCACAGAGTGGCGTGGTAGTTGGGATTGATCCTAAGAGTGGGACCGCTTTTAACTACATTAGTGGTTTCCACAGGGTAGTGTGTTAATGCCTTCCCGGCAGGCGCTTGATCCTCTAAGACAGGGTTCCTACCATCCCTCCCATCACACCGGAGTGAGCTGTGCACCGACGCTAATCTGACACCACTGACTGGGCTTAGTCAGGCAACACTGATCCCTGACTGAGTGTCCCTGCACTGAGCGTCTGGGTCACTCAGCATAGACACCACACACAGTGCCAATCACGTTACACACATGTTGACAAGATTGGGAGGTTTCCGATGATGGTTTTCATGGAGGCTGGGGAAAAAAATGTTTCCTGACGTCAGTACAACCAGATATAAAAGGTGCAGTGTGTAAGATTTGGTGACATCCATTGGTGAAGTTGCATGTTAATATCCCTCACCTAACCCATCCCTTTCGAGCATGTAGGAGAAGCTACGGTAGCCCTCAGTTGCCAAAAAAATGTTTAGTATGTGCACTTTGGGCAACAGTACAAACATGGCAGCCCCCTTTGGAAGGACCCACTCCTGATGTAAATATACATTAAAGGGCTCATTTTAGGGTAATGTCAAAGCAAGTCATATGTGAGTGTAGATTCGTGAAAATGTAAAAATGGAATTGATTCGTACCAAAATAAAATGTGCCAAAAATGGAATTGAAATCTTACACACTGCACCTTTAAAGGCTAAGGGTTAGGGATTAAACAGAAGGTAAACATTAATTCCATGCATCAACTTACTTTTCTACTATAAATGAGCTTGTTTACCCGAAGGACTTTGAGTAGTACAATTCAATAGAACTGTGGATACAGCCGAGTTATTTCACAGCAAAACCAGAGGAAATCATTCAGCTGTAAGGACACACATTTCCACCACGACTAGACTCCACCGTGGAATCCATTGGCCTCACTTACAGAAGGTGAGAAACACAAACACTGAGACATGTAAAACATGACAAAGCAAATAAGGCATAGTTTTCTGTGAAAGATGAATGTTCTTTTAAAGAAGAAAAGCCAGTATGCAAATCTGTGGAACTGGATTTCTTGCTACAATACGAGAAAGAAACTTTCAAGGCAGATATTCATCTGTCAGTTTCTGGGGTGGGGGGGAGGGGGCGGTATTGCCAGATAGTGATCTGGCGAAACCAGGTCATGGTGACTCTCCTTCCTTTCCGAATCACCATCTTGTTTCATATGACTTGCAACCACTTGGAATATCTGTGACAGATGCACACATCATGCAAACATGCAACCACATATCTCGAGGTGTTTTCCGACATGTACTGACGTCCTGGCTGATTTTAGAGGAGCTGGATGTGAGAATGCAAATGTCAGAGTATGTCGGCAATGTTACCCGTCAATGTAAACACATAAAATAAGAATGTTCCAAGTCCAAACTAACAAATAACCATCTGTGAGTCCACATTAATTACCTATGGATAGAGCCTACAGGTGAAAACTGTCTGACTTATTAATATTATTAGCATATGGAAATAGGAGCCAATTCCATTGTTGATGTGCTTTAAAGGTACAGTCTGTAAGATTTTGCCACAAACACATCTGGCATCAACAACAACAATGCAGAATTTATGCATCATATCTGCATCCTGCTCGACCCAGGTAACATTTAAAAACATGTCTGAAAACACCTCTGAGTGCCAAGTCATGAAGATGCAGATTGGACTGACCCAGACTCACCAAGGTCACGGAGGGAGGGGGTGGCACCTCTACAGCTGAGGCAACGCCCACCCAAGCAGAGAGAGGGTGATGGCGGCAGGGACGGGGGGACGGGGGGGTTGATGGTTCAGGAGACGGGGTGGGATGGGGGGGGGGGCAAGGAGGGGTGTGGGGGAGGGGGGGGGGGGGGGGGGGGGGGGGGGGGGGCAAGGAGGAAAAAGAAATGCATGGCTCATGAGAGGAACAGAAAAGGACAGAGGTAAAAGATAAAAGCTGACAATAACATAAAGATGACAGGCATAAATGCTGCAGCGGTTAAGAGTATAAGGATAAACAGAGGGCATGACGGGCAGGAAATCAAAGCCTCGGGGTTGCCAAAACTGAACACAGGGCTCTCGCTCACGCGTAGACACACACACACACACACACACACACACACACACACACACACACACACACACGCGAACGCTCCCCCTCGTGTCGGAAAATAGTTCAGTTCTGATGATGACTGTTGTCATTAAAAGAAACGCACGGCTTCATGATTCCTGTGTTTGTGTCGGTGTCTGTCTGCCTCCTCCGCCCCCCCAAAGCTGTAAACCAAGGGGAAACACTGCAGAGACACACGCTCTGTTATGCAGCCCCCCCCCCTCCTCAACAAACGCCATCCTGCTCCAAATTTCTGGGGAGAGCCCTGGAGTAGTTTAATTAATAAGGGGTTATGCTCGAGTTGTGCACTCTATTAATATCAACCACTGAAATGAGTGTCTGCAATGACTCCAGCTGTGTTATGGGAAATACCTGTTGTGGCTAAATCATTCCTCATAAAGGAAAGAGGAAACCGAATGGTCTGCGATAAGACTCATTTCCCAGAAACCGAGTTGTTTTTTCCTCTGAAAGTCTAATCCAATATTATGCTGCACTCAGCACAAACCAGCTACCGTGATTTGACAATGGAGAGACTGCCAATACTGATTAATTCAGCTTAGAGAGAAAATCCACATCGCCCAGAGAACACGTTTCTGAAAACAACACTCTCCCCTGCACTGATGGACTTCTTTATTTGCTCATTTGTCTTGTTGTCGATGTACAGGAGTGATCGCGCGCCAACATAATGCAAGTCGTCACCGCAAGTTTACGCGAGGAGATATGTGTCGAGCTTCATTTTGCGATTTGTTGACAGAATCACTGCTGAGAAATTAAATCCTATCGCAATTACCAGACTCAACACTAACATTTCATTTTCATGTGGCTGCTACGGTTTGGATATTGCTGTCGGCCAGATTCTGAAATTAACTTCCTGACTCACTGGCCAAGTTGTCTGGAAGAGGAAACAATCCACCAGCCAGGAATATTCTCTACATAGTCGCCGAAATAATAAAATGTCTTCTGAAACATACACATACAATTATTAAGAATTTCCCTACATGAAATGAATATCTTAAATGCAAAATCAACAGCCAATGGCAAAATGGGAGGCAAAAATCAATTAAATGTACTATTCAGAAGTTTGACGATTCAGTCAAATCAAATTTGAAGCTATACTTTTGAAAGTCAGATTGGTCATGGTTTTATGAAACTTAAAGGTGCAGTGTGTAATATTTTGGTGATTTTTTGTCACTTTGTGTAGAAATATAGATACAAAAGAGTTATATACTGACATATTTACAAATGTATCATCACCTGAATGTATGACATGCTTTTCACATTACCATAAAATGAGCCCTTTCAAGTAAATTTACATCAGGAGTGAGTCCTCCCTATGGGGGCTGCCACTTAATATTTTTTTGTTTTTTTACAGTAGCCCAGAATGGGCATACTCAACATCTTTTGAGCTTTAATGACAACTGAGGGCTACCAAAGGTTCTCCCGCATGCTCAAATAGGAGAGGGCAGGTGTTATAGAACATAAAACTTTCAAATCTCACACATTATACCTTTAAATACCAAAACGTTTCTAAAATTGCTCTGGGATAGTGGCCATCACTATAGCAGGGTCAATATGGTCAATATTACAATAAAAAAATGGCAGAAATCCATTTCATAAAACTTCGTGGAAATGTAAAGTTTAAAAAATTGTTTGTGGGTAGAGAATATGAAACACACAATTTCATCTCACAAATTCAATATACTAAACTGTGCTCTCAACACTCTTCCATAAGAATGACGTTGATGCAACGTTGTTGTATTGCTCTTGAAGAAAATCATATGGTGATAAATTGATATCTCACAGCCTGAACTCTGATCTGTCTCCATCCAAAATGGTGATCATGCTTGGTCCAGTCATGGGAGTGCGATGGCTGAGTCATTCTCGCTGGTGCAGACTTTCCTATCTCAAGCTATCTTTGGATAATTGGGTGTAGACTACAACTTGGCAGTGGCAGTAAAAGCGATGTGATCCTGTCCTCGTGAGAGAGGACGTGGGGGCATTGGTTATGCAATGTTTTTTTCCTGTTTGAGATCC
Source organism: Chascanopsetta lugubris (assembly GCA_016785325.1). Lineage (NCBI taxonomy): Eukaryota > Metazoa > Chordata > Actinopteri > Pleuronectiformes > Bothidae > Chascanopsetta > Chascanopsetta lugubris. The sequence goes on from JAFBJT010090377.1 coordinate 48,717, forward strand.
CACTGATCTAATTTAACATTTGGGTTATGAGCATCATGAGGAGCCCCTAACGTTCCGCATTTCCTCACAACCTACGAGTCAGAGAGCAGAGCCGCTTCACACGACACCACAAATAATGCCCCCCCCACTAATGCAAACGCCAAAATGTCAGGGCGCTACCACCGAAAAAACACATTTGTGTCTGTGACAGATCCACACTGTCACAAGCGGTGACCTTTAGCCAAGCACAGCCACTGTGGAGGAAATGAAAATGCGTTGCTCTGCGCTTCATTGCTTTCATTACAGGGAGATACTGCGCAAGCTGATGTTCAAAATGACTATTTATTCAGACTCATGTTTTGTGTTTGGGTTTTTTTTTGCGGGAGAGATCCGACTTAACATCATGCCACT